>OMNW01032750.1:0-13511 GCA_900303245.1 Selene dorsalis
AGAGCAACAATAGACCTAGGTGAGCAACAGAGAGACAATAAAGTCCCAGTTGTAGGAAGATTTGTTTAAGTTAATGACCATGTCAGTAGTGTGCTTCATGAACTAATTCTTATCCATTCTTATCCAGTGGAGAGATGCAACAACAGACAGACAGAACAACAACAGAGAGACAATGGAGGGCAGAAACAGACAGGCAATAGAAGAAAGACAACTGAGGTGAGCAACAGAGACAGACAATGACATATCACAGATGTAGGAAGTTTGAGTAACATTTACATTTATATCAAATTATTCATTCTTGTTAAAGTTTTATAGACTATAGATATAGCTCAATTGAAGCAATTCATGTCCATTTATGTTAAAAGTGGGGAGCAACAGGGAAACAATTAAGGACAGCAACAACAGACTCACATCAAACTTATAATGAATAAAATAGGTCTAAATTAAAAGATTTGAAGTGTACTCGTGTATAGGGGACATTTGAGTAGGGAGCCAAATGAAGTCCACTTTTGGGGGAAAAAGATCCCCCCCACCACAGTGCTGGCTATGGGCCTGATACACTATATTTTGTTTTTGTGTATTTCCAAATTGTCCCAACAAAATGACCAGTTGAACGAAGTTCAGTGTCCACAGGCTTCCTTTACGCAACCTGAACTTAATAAAGCTCTGGCTAATTGTGCTGAAAATCGACCCGAATACTCAAGTGGAATCATTGAGGCGTGCGGATCATAAGGTTTGCAGTGCTCACTTTGCTCCGGAAGACTTTTTTCCCGCAAAGGCAAAGAAAAAAGGCCAGAAAGTGCAGCGTAGGACCCTTAGGAAGAATGCCATCCTCATGGTTGCAAGTAAACCGGGTAAATAAGCCGACCGTCACAGAGTGAATGAGCCGTGCTGCAGCTGCGCATGGCACTCAGAGATGACATCATCCAGTTCAGAGGTTAGTAGTCAGTCAGAGGTTAGTAGTCAATCTACAGACCCCAGATGGCGATAACTCCAGACTCAAAGGGGAATAGCTCTAGTGAATCATAACAAAATATTGGTGAAACGAATGAGTTTCGCGGCAGATAATGCGGTATTTAGAGGCTGCATTCTCAGTGCCCCGATCACTCCCACTATATGGATATACACGGCTCTCGAATGGATCTAAACATCGCCCGAAGGACTCCTAACGACACCAGAGTTATATGGATGAGTAAACAACTGTATTTTATGCCAGAAATAAGGTCCAGGTTGTAAAAAAACAGCACTTCTCCTTTAATTTGACTCTATATGGTTCAGAAGGGTTCCAATAGACTCTATTCAGAATCTTGAATTGGACAAGCCTAGTTCTGAGCTCCCTGGACATCTTGTTTTGTAAGATTCTACTCCACTCGCTCTCTGTGAATGACATCTTGAGGTCTCCTTCCCTACTTGATCTAAGGCAAGATGCACTCTCGTCTGAGCATTTTAAAACCATTGAGCAATACACTGAAGCTTCATGTCCCCTACTAAAAATTTTCATTATTTGTGTGAGGAAGCATGCAGTAGGTGGAGGTGCTGAGAAAGATCCGAACGTAAGGAGCAATAGGTGTAAATACGTCCAAAACTGATTCTGGGGCAGGTGGAATTGTGTCTTGAAATCAGAAAAAGACTTAAGTGTAGCAGCATATAGCTCCAGCATATAGGTCTTCAAGGACCAGGATTCCCCTGTCAACTCATGTATTCCAGAGAAAAGGTGATTTCCCTATGCAGAGTTTAGGGTTGGTCCATATGGAGGATGTGGTGTGGAGGTTTGCATTAAAATTGAATATGAAGGCCATTCTTTTCCATACCCACTCAAAGTGTGAAATAACAGCATGGGTCTGTGCCTCTGATGGAAGTGGTGAGATAATGCATAGGAGGTAGTGGATTACACAACGGACTGTCTAGACAAACCCATGGTGGTGCTCTCTCAGGAGGTAGCGTCCAGTACACCAAGTGTCTCAGGATGACAATTGAAAAGCAAATTCAGGACCCCCAGTCCACCTTAATCCACTAGCCTCTGCAATTTTTTCAAGTTTAATCTGGGTCACTTGTTGTTCCGAAGGAATTTGTTGGATAGCCTATTAAATAGCTTGAAGTATTTTGGGGTGATCTTCATTGGCAGTGCCTGTAATAGGTAATTAAATTTGGGGCTGCAGTTGATTTTTATTACATTGACCATGCCCCAGAGGGGAAGTAATAGTGGAGACCACCGTTCTATATCAAGGGGCTCAAAATTAACCTGGACCAAATCATTCAACAACGGGGGGAAACGATGCCTAATTATTTAATGCCTGACTGGGGCTAAGTGAAATCAACAGGTTGGAATAAGGTCTTGGGACAGTAAGGTGTCAGAGGAAGTGCCTCTCATTTGGCCCAGTTTACTTTATATCCAGATAATTTGGAAAACAATTTGATGGTTTCTTACAGAGCAGGGAGAGAGTGTTCTGCCTCTGTTATCAGGACCAAGGCATTATCCACATAAAGCATCAGTTTATGACTACTACTGCCTACTTGGATACCTGGAAAGTCAGGATCCCTGCCAATGGCCGCTGCTAGAGGCTCCAGCGCCAGTGCAAGAAGTGAAGGGCTCAGAGGGTAGCCCTGCCTAGTGCCTCTTTGGGGCTCAAAGGACTGTGAGATTATGCTATTTGTTGCCACTGAAGCTCTGGGGTTGCTGTATAAGAGTTTCGCCCAGCTAATAAATATCCTGCCAAAAACAAAGGCCTCGACGGTGGAGAACAAGTACTTCCATTCCACCCTGTCAAATGCCTTTTCAGCATCCAAGGAAAGGGCCACAGCAGCGGAGGATGCATTTTGGGAGGTCCACATGATGTCAATGTTATCAGCTGAGCTCCGAGTGCGTATAAAGCCAAATTGGTCGGGGTGAATTAGGTTGGTTATCACCTTATCTAACCTTACAGCTAGCATCTTAGCAAGGATTTTACTGTCACAGCCGATCAAGCTGATTGGCCTATAGCGTCTACAGTCTAACGGATCCTTATCCTTCTTTAAGATAAGAGAAATTAGTACCTCAGGCATGGTGGGGGGTAGGCTGCCCTTATCCAGAGCCTCATGATACATCTGCAGAAGTGAAGGGGAGAGTAGGCTGCCCTTATTCAGAGCCTCATTATACATCTGCAGAAGTGAAGGGGAGAGTAGGCTGCCCTTATCCAGAGGCTCATTATACATCTGCAGAAGTAAAGGGGAGAGCTCCTCAACATACACCTTAAAAAATTATGCTGTGAAGCCATCTGGGCCTGGCGCCTTGCTAGATTGAAGGCCTCTAATGACATCCACAATCTCCTCCCTAGTGATCGGTGCGTCCAACAAATCCACCTGGTCTCGTGATAGAGTAGGGAGAGTGAGGATGGTCAGAAATATGTGCATCTCCTGCTGGTCAGCTTGTGTCTCAGACGAGTAAAGTGTTGCATAAAACTCTCTAAATGTCTTATTTATCTCTGTGGGATCACGCGCAAGAGCACCACCGTCTGTCCTAATACCTGCTATTGTGCTCAGAGCCTCTCTGTTTAAAGGGACTCAGAAGAGTTTGCTTTTGGTTATAAAAGAGTCTCATATTACTGTGGATGAATTACCCACACTTGTTTATGTGTCCGTTTTCAATAAATATATCATTTTATCTTTGTAGTTATTTTAATATTATTATTTAGTGGTCAACTGCAGAGCAGCTCGGTGTTTCTAACCTCAGCGGTCCTGGTGCTCCACGTCTGTCTCACACTGTTGACCGAGACTCAGTTCTCCTCCTTTGGCCCAAGTTGCAAACATCAGGTGGGTGAAAGCAAGGCGGCTGGTTTATGCTCCAGACAGCCGAATCTCTCCTCTCTACTCTCACCCACACTTGAGCACCCATTATGTCTGACATTAATTGTTGCCCGAATGCTTGGGGGAAGTGAAAATAGCTGGCCGGGCAAGCACCGAATTGCATTTAGTATTTTTTTATTATTTTTCCTATCGTGTATTTCCTCTCCTGTTTCTGTCCTCGGAGGGGCCAGTTGCGTTGTGCCTCTTTTCATGTGCTGCTGCTTCCATTGGCTGAGCGCCTCTGCTGACATGCCGACATCAGACCTCAGACTTAAAGGATAAGTTCCGTTTTTTGCAACCTTATTTCTAGCATAAGATACGTTCATTTACTCACCCGAACAACTTTGGAGTAACTTGGAGTCCTTCGGAAGATATTTAGATCCACTCGCGATCTACGTACATCCATATAACGGGAGTTGTTGGGGCAAGGGCGCGGCGTTTAAATAAGACATTATCTGCCGCAAAACACATTCATTTCACCAATATGTTGTTATGAAACACCAGCACTATTCCCCCGCGAGCTCGGAGCGGCTCAGAGTTGTTTTGTTATTGTCACCCGGGGTTTTTTACACGGCTTTTCACTGACCTACGACTTCGGCAGTGGCACGGAAGTGACGTCAACGGGTGGATCTAAATATCTTCCGAAGGGCTCCAAGTTACACCAAAGTTGTTCGGGTGAATAAATGAACGTATTTTATGCTAGAAGGTTGCAAAAAATTGGACAACTCGCGAAGAGGACAGTCACACAGCTATAATTATGTAGCTAGAAATTGGTAAGGGCTCCATCAGCACAAACCATGTGTAAGGGTCATAAGCAATTAACAGTCAAATATAACAAAAATACTTGGAACAAGTTAGATTAGATCAGATCAGAATCACTTTATTAATCCCTTGCGGGAAATTCTTTTTGTTGCAGTGCACCCGTTTACAAGAGATTATTAAAATTGTAAAAACAAGAAGTACCATAAGTTAGCCTCAGCCCCCCCACCCCCCTCCAAACAATATTAACAATATACAAAGAATAAAATATTATATTACAAATGTACAAGAATAAGAAAAGAAGAATATAAAATGAAAAACTCTATTTATTATATTATATTATTATATCTATCAACTCCTATTCGGGGCTGGTAGGCGAACTGGAGGGGGTCCAGAAATGGTTTTACCATGGGCCGCAGCTGTTCCAGCATGAGTGTCTCCAGGGTCTTCATGATGTGAGACGTCAGTGCAACAGGTCTGTAGTCCTTAGAGCCACTGGGGCGCGGCGTCTTTGGCACAGGCACAATGCAGGACGTCTTCCACAGCACAGGGACCCTATGAAGACTCAGGCTCAGGCTGAAGATGTCATGAAGGACTCCACATAGCTGGGGGGCACAGGCTTTGAGAACCCGGGGGCTCACACCATCCGGGCCTGCAGACTTGCCTGAATGGAGTCTCTTCAGATGTCTCCTGACATGGTCGGGGTGATGTCCAATGTGAAGGTGACAGGTGGGGGAGGGGTGGAGGTGCTGTGCTGGAGAGAGCAGTCAGCCTGGGAGCACAGGGAGGAGGTATGAGGGGGGGCACCTCTGCTGCTGGTTGGCCTGAAGCCTGTGATGGTCCTCATTCCGCTCCAGACCTCTCTCATGTTGTTTTGCTGGAGTTTCCACTCCAGCTTCCTCCCGTACTTCTCGTACTCAGTTTGAGTAGTTCTAGGTTTCTCTATAATGCTAGTGGAAATGATGGGAGGGAGCAGAAGAAAACAAAACAAAATGTATCTCTCCACCCAGAAAACAGGTGAAATGAAAACAAGGCAAATCACTAAGTCCAGGGGGTGACATACATTACTGATATGAAACCCTTACTCCAACTGCTATAGCAGCAACTCCAATGCCAATAGGATTTAAGCCACATCTAATTATTATTAACAAAGCCCATGGTTGTAGCTGCTTTTTATACAAATGTAGTCCATAAAAGGTAAAGTAGCAGTCAACTTTAGGATGGTGATAAAGGTGATTGTAAAGATGATCAATATCTGTGCTTATGTCTTGAACGGCTGTATGAATGAAGGGTGTTTTTTTTTTTGACTTCTTGATCTTTTTCTTGGACTTCTTCCTTTCCTTTTTCTTCTCTTCTTCTGAGGATGATGAAAAGCTAGAGTCTGAGGAGGGACATGGAGATGTTGATGTTGAAGTCAAAGATAAGGAAGGTTCCAGAGCAGTCTTTCTGCCTGGGGGAAGAAAAGTGGGGGTAGCTGGAGAAGCTCAGATGTTGATAAGTAAACAAGGCTAAGAACTAAGCATATACTTTCTTCAATGCATGGTCACTCTTGGTGCTGCCTTCAGTTTTTGAGAGCAGACAACTGCACATGTCCAAAAAGAGGCTTTGTTGTAGATAATGACTGTCATTATTTTTTGCTTGCACTGTAGTAGATGATTAACACACACCCAGTTAGGTGGTTGTTAGGTGGAGAGAAAAGCAAGAGCAGAACCAGAGCACCCACAAGTCACACTGGATTGTACTCCAGTTATACTCGCAGTGCGACTTACTGGCAGGACAGCTCAGAGTTATTTTTTTAGCAGCATCAACAGTGAGTGAAACATCTGTGTGTGTGTGTGTGTGTGTGTGTGTGTGTGTGTGTGTGTGCGCGTTGGTTTCTCCAGATTATCGGGACACTTTGTCAGTTTACGTACAGACATTATGAGTGCACTAGCAGTTCATGAGGACACCTCCAGTGTCCCCATAAGTCGAGCAGTGTAGAAGCATTCAGGAGGCTGCCATTAGGTGCTCTCTCATTTTCTTGACATGTCCCCACAAGTTTGGAAACCTGACTTTTTTGTGTGTCTCACACAAAGTCATACACATGGAAATTTTTTCGTGCCACTTGGATTCATACACGATTTCCCGCGGTTCACACACAAAATGAGCACAATTGTGGTTGGCTACTGCCGAAATCAATTTGGCAGGTTCTGCTCAGTGATTGGCTGCACTTGGAAGCATCGGGTTTGCTCAGTTGGCCTGAAAAGTAAAAACCAAGCCAGCCGAACCAGGGGTAATGAAGCCCAGCTCCAAAGCGTCTGGCCCGCTTGGTTGGACCAGCCCAGCCCGTTGAGAACACGAAAGTTTAACATGAAATCAGGCTGCTGAGACAGAGGGACAATATCCATGTCCTATTCCAAAACATGCGCTTCAACTGGTAGCAGCAAAGTCTGGTAGCTCTGAGGTTTTACTCAACCATTGCTTTATTTTTGTTGTGTTTTTGTCGTATATTGTCAACTACTGATGGATACTTCTGTGGGGAGAAGAGATTCTTCAGGAGAGGAGCTTCTTTCATTGAAATTGGAGGTCTGGAGGATGCCACCCTGTTCCTGTTCCAGCTGAGATGAAGAGGTGTTTTCATGGTTGCCTTGCTGTTGGTTCAAAGATGAAGGCTTGGAAGTGGAGATGTACTATCGGTCCTTTCTGCTGTCAGTCATCATGGGAAATATCAACTCTGCCCAACAAGAGTGATGAAGAGCTGGAGATGTTGGTGAAGACTCAGAAAGTAGACAATTTTCAAATCATAACAATACTTGTGTACATCCACCCAATGGCTGCTGCTGAAGTTCCAATTGAAGTTCTTCATGAAGTCGTTGCTAGGATACAGACTAAACATCCTGAGGCACTTTTAATGATATCAGGAGACTTCAATCATGTTTCCCTGATGGATTCACTGAGGGATGTGGTGGAGAGACGCGCACTGAGGGTGGATGAGGTCATTCTGGACGGCTCGGATTATCCACTCCATGACACCTCGATGGACCAGGAAAGCAGCAGTGGTGGACGGCTCCTCTCTCTTTGCTGCAGGACAGAAAAATCCTACCTTTGGCCATCAGGCCGTTTTGATTTTTCTGCAAATGGTGATGAGCTGACAGACAAATGAATTTCCCTTTGAGGATTAATAAAGTAATCCTATATCTACGTGGCCTACTGCCAAACAGTAGACGCACCTGAGTTGCGGAAAAAAAAAAATGCATTTCTCTAATTTCGCTGTGTTGTTCTTCTGATTGGGCTCGCTCTCTGTTGATTTTCAGCGTCACTCGATCTCTCTCTCCATTCACCATGTGCCTCACTCGGCCAAACAAAATATCTGAACCACCAACCCATCTTAGGCGAGTAATCGATACATCCCAGTGACAGGTGGAGGACCCGCCGATAGTGTAAAAGAGTTCAGCTTTTATTTGTGAGGCAAAGCCTCGTGCAGAGAAACATTCTTGAAGCAACGTCGGGTCTGTTGACGTTCACATCGGATCGGGCTGCAGAGAGGAGGTGATTAAGAAGTAATATGATGTTTTCTGATTATGAAACACTCAGAAAATGACTGAAAATAGATGTGTTGGAAATAGAGGTTGTGTTAATGAGGGAACACTTAGGCCTGTGGAGTATGTTTGTAGATTTATTTAATTTGCTGTCATATGCAAATTAGCCATGTGCTTATTGCGAAAGATACACAGACCGCCATGAGCCAGTGCTCCTTGTGTAGGACCACACATCCTGAAAACATGTTTAATCTTGAGAATGTCTCATGTGACACTGGCATGAAATATAGCTCACTCAACAGTTTCAGTGTTCAAAGGAATGATAAATTCGATCTTGCATTTATTAAAGCTTGTTTGAAATTTTATGTTATTATTTAGGCATTATTACAGCAAAGATGACTGAAAGGAGGAGGAGGAGGAGAAAGACTCCTGACCAGGATGCACTGGAACATATTGCTTGAGAGAGGATAAAGCCTTTCCTAGAGGGGAGGTTTATTATAACGCTCTGGTGGGCAAGTTGTGACCTTCACTTTCACCACGCTATGAAATAGTAACGTATAATTATTTAACATTACGACACATGAAGCAAATACTTGGAACTACGGGTGTACCTGCACTAAACGTGCCCTTTTGAAATCACTCTGCCCAGCAGCTGTCTCTGGAATTTAGTTCCGGCTATGCATTTTCCTCGAAAGAAAACCTCTGTCTCGTAATGTTACATTATTATTTCATAGCGTGGTGAACGTGAAGGTCACAACTTGTGCACCAGAGCGTTTCAGAGTTGTTGGATTGTGTATTTGTGGAGAACCTGAACCTTCCATGAGCCTCTGTAGCGGCTCACATCTCTCCCCCGCCGGTCTCAAAAGAGCTGGCAGTGACAAGTAAAGGCAACAAACCTACTAGACTAAAGACATTATGGCAGTGGGCGAATTTGCCAAAATGTCAAACTATCCCTATAACAAGTAGTGGAGCACATGTTAATGTTTTTTTTCTTTCTTCAGGGAGAGGTGTGTTTACAAGAGAGTACATCGAACCAAAAAGTTTTGTGGTGGAGTACCGTGGAGTTTTGTCTCTGAGTGAAAGTGCAGATGACAAAAACAACAAATATATATTTGATTTCATGTGGAATGGGAAGCAGTATTGGTAAGTATCCTGCTTGGTCATTTACTAAAATGACAAAAAAAAAAGAGAGTGTTACTTGTCTAAAGAGAAGTTGTCTTTTTTTTATTTATTTATGGGTTGGCATGTACGATCCGAAATACGATACGAATTACTAATCTTGACTTTTACTGGTCTAAGGAGCCGTTAACATGAAGCGTCCGTGGTGCACAGACTTGAAAAAATCTCAGCTTTTTCGAATGACGCAGGTACACTGCATGTCATGTGATAAGAATTAGCCAATCAGCTCCAACTACCTGCTTCTCCAGCAGCAACAGGCCATCGGGCTCTCTGTGGTTGCCAGCTCTGACCTTCTCTCTCGCGACAAGCAGCAGCTCAATCTCCCGGTCAAGACCCGGCTCTCTACTCCGTAGCTCTGTGACTCTCAGCAGCAGTCTTTTGACTGCAGTATCACTTTTAAGAATGTAACCCCAAACCAAGTTCAAAGTTTTTTGTGGTCTATTTATCTCACAGCATAGATGCTTCAAAAGAAGACGGAACACTGGGACGATTAGTGAATAACAATCATGTACATCCCAACTGCAAAGTCAGAAGAATAATGGTGAAATTTTCCCAGGAGAGGAGATATAACATATAACTATGGTGATTCCTCTCGGCCATGGCGCTCAGTGGGGAGTTAAGGTTCTCATGTTCTCTCTCCCTTTTTATTTTTGGGAATGCGTACAACTGAAGCACAACCATATTGATGTGATATTTAATTAATGTATATTTGAACAGGTTCACAAGTGTAGTAGATGGTCAACTGGTTCATTGTAGACGTGTACATCTGCGCAACTGAAAACTTTGAGATGTGTAGAAATTGGTTGTAGGCCTCCAAATTATATGCTACATGACTAATTTTTCCTAATGAACGCTAAGTGATAGCATGATGAGACAACACTACATTTCCTCTGTGCAATTTCAGGCACCCAGTGAAGCACAATGTGACCCCAAAGGCCATGAAAGTGAGCCAGTCAAGAAAAGGCAAGTAGTGCTTTGTACCATCACAGTTACTTCCTTCAATATATTAGAAATGCTTTTGGTCCTTTAAGTCTTTATTGTAGGCCACACATGGACATTTAACGGCCCGTTGGCCGCCTCAATCCAGCCCGCAACGTCCACAAAGAAAAAATTAAAACCAAAAAAAAAAAAAACCTGGATCATTTTATACAGAAGCGAATGAGTACAGCAAAGGAGTTGTGTGTTTCTTCATGAATAAAACTATAATATATACAACAGATATTAACCTAATATTTTACAGGTTTGTTAAAGTTTGAGTTATCTACACAAACAGAACAGTCTCAAAGAATCAGAACAGAGAAGGATCTGAGCAGTTCACTCCAATATTCATGAGTATGATCATGTATTTGTTTAGACGTTTCTGTGAATATTATTTTCTTCATTCATTGATGCAGTCATTTATTTAATGCTCAGTAAGTTTTGATAATAGTAAGATAATCTGTCTTGAGTCCATATTTACATCATAATACAGTGTGTTTCTTCAGTGACTTGTGGTTGAGATCAGACAACTGGCATGTGTGGCTAATTTAAAATGTAATAATGCATTAACATGGATTGTGGGCTGGCAAATAGTTTATTGTAAAGCAATCATGTCCACCAAATATATGCAGTTTAAGATAATTCAGAACTAAATATTTCATGTTTGAATTCAATTTCCAATTGTGTGGCCCTTCACGTACTTTATCAGAGTCAGTATGGCCCACTGGGAAAAAAAATATTGCCAACCCCCGTCACAGCTCATTACTTCATTCTTCCTTTTTCCCTGCTGACTACTGACTGACATTTCTGCAATAAGCATGGTCAGTGTCATGACTGATGGTTTGTGGAATGAAAGAGAATAGTTTCTGGTTAAAGTAATCTAAGATTTGTTCCTGTCTTTGAGTCATACAGAGGAAGCCTTGGGTGGTACTGATGATGAGAATACAGGTTTCAGTTCCAATCCTGCAATACCAAAGGATGACACTGAGGGGAGGTGGAATCAGCTGGAGCTTCAGCTGCGCACCTTCACACCTTTTAACACTATATTGCTGTGTTTGATTTCAATGTGCAGCAACTGTGTAGAAATATGAGTATGAAATATGATTCAGTTCATCACTGGAGATAAGTTATGGTTTTCGAATATTGTAATAGTTATACATAACATAGGCTGTATAACACACACACACACACACACACACACACACACACACACACACACACACACACACACACACACACACATTAACAGAGTTTACAGTATAATAAACTCCAGCTGCTCAGTTTTCATGTGTATTATTCAGCTCATCAGCTCCTGTTGTCTCCTCCTTTTCTCTCAGTGTCTCTGTGTGGACTGAAGTTCACTGTGACTCTTCTTCTGACTCACACACTCACACTTCAATAACAACTAGAATAATAATAATAATGTTGTGTTAACACTCACCTGCCTCAGACTTCACTTTCTCTCCTTCTGCTCCGTCACGTTAAAATGGAGTCTGAACTCACTGAACACTTTCACTTTCACTGGCTCCTCCTCCTCCTTCTCTGTATTTACAGGAAGTCACATGACTTTTTGAGTGTGCGTTGTTCACTTACAAGTTCTTTAAACTAGTTGTCATTCCATTGTCTGTTGTTTAAAATGTCAACTAATGTGTTTTAATGAGATAAACTCTGACTTTATCTGCAGCTTCATATAAATAATGTTGATGATCCTTGTGACAGAGAAGTGGCTTGATACAGGTAGAATGGCGCCATCTGCTGGACAACTGAGAGTATCAGAAACAAAACTTCTACACAAAACACCTCTGTTCTGTGTTTTATTGATCATATCTATTATTAGATTAATATTAATTCAGTTATGGGCACATCCCATGTGGTTTGTTTTAATCCTGTGATTCTGTCACATTAAAAATTAGTGTGTGGGGGAATTCAATACAAATCAAACAGTCAGCGCAGGCACTCACAGCCCTCTGTTAGGTCCACAAAAAAACAAACAAATACAGAGCAGATCCTGTTTTAGTTTTGTTGTAACCTAGAACTGTGTGACCCAGAAGTCATCAGGAAAAAAAGGATATAGTTAAAAGACCTTATATTTCACAGCCCAGGACAATGATGGCAGGTGGTGACTGTGCTGGCATGAACGAGGTGGATTATTACTTTATCATCCGTGTCTTTAGGGATCAAAGGTTGATAAAGAGGTTGAAATAAGTTACTTCAAAGGTGGAACACACTGCTGTTCTGGCTGTTGAGTGGGACTTCCATCCAAAAACCTCCAGACTTCAATGACTAGAAACACATGTACACTGTAAAATGTAATTGTATATATTTCTTTAAAAAAAAGTGACCTTAACTCATTTCAGCTTACTCTGTTGACTATCCTCACTTAAACTTAGTAAAGACAACTTTCTACTGAGGCAAGTAATCAAACTCATCAGCTGCAAGTAACCTGTACTTAGAGGTATGAGTGAGCCAGAAGCATCTGCAAAACCAGGAGCAACCGGAGCAACTCGGCAGCATCCGGCAGCTCTCGTTGAACACACATGCGCAGTTGCCCACTGACGACATGGTTCGAATGAAGCGGTAAACCGTCAACAACACGGCGGTTGTTGCAGCTAGAGTGCCTTGAGAGAGAGTGGCGACATCTCCGTTCACTGCAATGGTTCAGTTTTTTCACAGCAATGGCGGACCATGGAGCCCTCGAAAGTTCCCGGAAGTTAGCACAAGCTAACTGCCGCTCAATGTAATTTCAATGGAGCAGATGTCGGAGCTACACTTGTTCAAGGTAAAACGTTTAAAGAATCAAATTTTCATATCAGTCCTGCATCGGAATCAAATTGACATGAGTAATTAAGTATGTTGACGGATTGTCGCCGTCTAGATTAGAAGATTTAGAGCGTATTAACAGATAAAAGTTTAAGCTAACACACGGGATAACGATAGCAACTCATGCAACAGGCTGATAAATGTAAACTCTGTTCTCTGAATATAACTCAATCCAACTCTGTTGAATTATACTAGTCGTGAGGTTAATGTGTAGGGAGTGTGTCTGTAGTTACACATCGGTTTACTGTCATTGAGGCTGCGGAATGATGGGTGAAGCTTAAAATATGAGGATATTCATATCATGATTCTGGACTGCGGGCTCATCATGTGTCTTACCACCGCATTGAATCGACTAAACACCATCGTCAGTTCATGTTATAATAACTAGAAAGAGAGCTACTTTGTCAAATATTACAGCCGATATAATTATACAAT
>OMNW01032751.1:0-15453 GCA_900303245.1 Selene dorsalis
TGCAGAGTTCTGGGGAGACATTGCAAAAGATTTCTTCTGGAAGACCAAGCACACGGGTCCGTTCCTCGACTACAACTTTGACGTGACCAAAGGAGAAATCTTTGTCAAGTGCATGGAGGGAGCCTCCACCAACATCTGCTACAACGTCCTGGACCGCAATGTCCACGAGAAGAAGCTTGGAGATAAAGTGGCTTTCTACTGGTCAGTATGAATGTGTGTTTTCCATTGGCCCAGGCAAGTTCAGCTTTGATTTTTCTGACAGGTTCTTTTTCTTCTTTTCCACCCTTTTCATTCTACGAGTGTGTGATTAAAATAGTTTCCAAGAAAAGACAAGGGCAGAAAGCGCAGGACAGCTGTAACAGTAAATACAACACATACATAAATAGGCCAGTGAAGTTGTCACATTCTACAGTGATCATCCAGGGGAGGCTCTTTGTGGAGTTTTTGTGTAAACACTGAACAGAGTTTCTGTTAAAGACACAGTGTGTAGTATTTGGCAAGGTTTATTGGAAAAATCTCAATGTACTCCCCATGAATATATTCATATAAGTGTATATAATCGCTATAAAATAAAATTCATTTGGTTTTTGTGGCTTTATAATTATGCTTTTATATATACATATAGCAAGGGCCTTACTTTAGAGAGTGTGGCCATCTTGCGCCGCCATGTTTGTACGGCAGCCCAAATGGAAAATCCAGCCAGAGAGCACGTTTTCACGAGTTCCTCTCGCACTGCTCTGAGGGCTGCCATCCTCCTCTTCCCTCTCAGTAGCCGAGACACTTGTGCCTCACCTGACCCTTCCTGCACCTCTACGTCTTCCTCTACCCCTCATCTTCCTCCTCTCCCTCTCCCATCTCTCCCTGTTTCCTGTGGAAGAACACTCTGCAAACGCATATTATAATGTATCCTACCACCTATTTGCCGAACTGTGCCATGACTTAACATAAAACGTGTTATTCTTAGCATTACTGCGCTAATGTTTGCTCCTGTTACCAAAACCATTAGGAATAAAACACCAACCTCTCACTGAGTGAGGGATCATGTAGAGTGAGCCGGTCGTTATGGAGAAATAAACCCTGACACGATGAATGGAACCCCGACACGAAGCATTATTACATCATCCTGCTTATTACACGGCTTGTGAGTGAAATAAATAATTTGAGACACAATGTTGATCAAAATACGACTTTTAGTGATTTATAAATTGTATCATTTAGCGTTTAAATCTGTCCATCGTATGAGTCCAGTCACTTTTCCTCTGTTTTGCTAACCTTCCTCCCGGCCGTGTGCATTTGTTTTCAACAAAATCCAGCCAGCTGTAACAAGTTACAAGTCATTCACAGTTTCTCTGAAGCTGTTTAATGAAGGGAAAAATGAACCATAAGGCAAATATTCTGTATAGTTCCTCTTAAACCTCTTTACCTCTGTGCTCCTCTGATCATAGCGGCGTCCCTAGCAACGGTGTGTTACACTTAACAATGGTCTGTTATACAGAAATAACAGACCGTAGAATGCAGGTTCGATGCTCCTGATATACTCCCAGTCGTCCCAGTCGTGGAAGACACCATTTCCGCACAAGTTGTTTTTGTCCTCGGAGGCCAACGTCACTTTACCAACAGTAGGGGTGAGCGTGAGCGTGAGCTGCAATCTAGAATCTGAATGCTAGATGTCATGGTTCCCCCCCCCATTTTACACACTGAACCTTTAACAATCTCAACTCAGAAAAACCTGAGGTTTAAACGTGCAGAATTCACTTCTGTGTTTTTCTGTCAAACATTTTCAATCATGACCCTTTATTTTTGTACATTTTGAAACCGTGCATCTTTTAATTCTACAGCTGTGCTCACTTGCCAGCAGTTTCCTTGTTCCTTGACTTTCACTGACACGTAACGATCAGATTTTATTCTACCACAAAGACCACTCTTAAGTCACACTAAAGGTTTTTTACTAACATTTCCCCTCCAAGTGCTATTCACAAAGCTGCTGAGACCAAGAAAAACTAAACAAAGGCACATTAAATAAGAACAGATTAGGTTTACTAAAGCAACATCTGAACACCTGAAGTTGATCGTATGAGTCGTTCTGTGGTGGGTCAGAACACGTTTGTTTCTTTGTTATTTGTATGTTGTCTGTTGTCCACTGGCACAGCATTACAATTTCTGTGGTGGTTGTTTTGTTGTCTTTTAGGCCAGAGTGATACGGCCCAAGTTGTCAGACAAGTTTTAGATCAGGTGAACTTTTATTGGCCCTGTGTGTGTGTGTGTGTGTGGGGGGGGTTACCTCTGAACACAATAACAGGTTTGAATGCCGACAGATCGTATCAATGGAGCTGCTGTCATCCTCTTTTCTTTGTCTTTCTCGTGCCCTTCCTCTTAATCCGGTCCTTTATCTCCATTTCCCACTCTCTTTATCTCCTCGCCAGCCTCCTCTCATTTTCCACATAAATATCCTCTCTTATTTTAACACTTTGAAAAACACAAGTCACAAAGTCACATTTGAATGAATACGTCAAATACGGAAATTGAGTGCAGTGATTAAAAAGGACAAATCAGAACAATTGTGGGCATCAATAATATCCCTGAGAGAAGAGTTAGTTGTAATGAAACATTCATTTGGGTGTTAAGTAAAATAAATAACTTTAATAGAAGTGAACTGTAGAAATATCACCGTAACGACAAGTAGCATTAACTACTGAGGGGGACAGAAATCTCACAGATTATCTGTGAAGACAAAAAGAAAAGCCTCTGTACTGTCACAGCTGTGGTTCTTTATTTATCTCACTGATCATTTTTGATAAATCTGATACCCACCCTTAAAGAGGCGCAAAATGTAAATGCGTGTTTTTTTTCAGTCACACACCAGGAACTTGATGTCTGTCAGGCAGACGTCCTTCACACGAATATACCTGCTCATGTTCTTGAATTCCACACTCCCTCTCTTTTTATTTCCTCTTCTTTTGGCTCAGACTTTCTCTAATAAGAACACAGCACTTTTTACTGTTTGTCCTGATGGCTTGAATTCTCTCCTCCTGAGTGCTCTCTCAGAAGCCACTCTGTCTCTTTAGCTCTCCTCTCCCTCTTTGTGTGACTTGCCTCCAGTCACTAATCACTGAAGCTGCAGAGAGGATCGTAGTCGGACAACTCAGGGCTTTTAAAGCAGGGTTATCCAGGGAGAGGATGAGGAGGAGAGCTGGAACGCGTGATTGAATGTGAGAGTGATGTAAGAGAGTGGGTCCGTTGCTGTGATTATGGTAACTGATGACAAGACTTGTCTCTGTATCTTAGTGCCCAGTCCACGGAGAAACAGAAACTCGGCATCAAAACAACCCATCACAACCTCTGTGACTTTGTGATGTCACAACAAAGCAGTCAAGCTCTCAGCCACGCCCACTTGGACCTTCCATACAACGTTGCAGGTTTTGGTTTTCTTTAAAATCTGCTCTATTTTTATTAGATCACTCAAAAAAGGGTAGAATCAGAGCCTCTCTCTTTTGATTGGCTCATTTGAGGCGGTTAAAACCCAGGTATCTTCCTTTTCCTTTTCCTAGTAAAATTCTTAAATATTTTGTGAGCCTCTCAAATTGTGAGCTGCAGCTCCACTTCTGTGCACTGCACTTTGCAGCAAGCTATTTTTTCAAAAGCACTTCACATAAATACATTGGACTTTGCTGATCCCTGATTTACTGTTCTATCACCAACTGTTACACACGGGGAAAACAAACAACACTAACAAGGGTCCCTCAGCATGTTTCTCTGTCCGCCCCACAGTGATAACAACACATACGCACACTTAATAACCACTGGCACACAGAGGTGAGCCCCAGCACACACACACACACCTATAAATACACAGCAGTGAAACCCATTGTCACTCTGGGTTTAAATGTCAGGGACCAGTGAGGAGAAGTCTTTGCTGCCAAATGCTTTCTTTGAAGCCCCTACAAAGAACTTAAAACTGGATATGCAAAAGTCTCTGGTTTCTGCTGATGTGTCTGTGTGACCTACAACAGCAAATGAGGCCATCGGTGGGAAGATAAGCTCTTTATAAATAGTGTAACTCTTTACCTTTGGGAGGCAGCGGTTGGGTCGGTCCACCAGAAGAAACGATTTACGACACTCAGACCGGAGACGGTTCGTGCGAGCCACGTAAGCATCTTTACAACAATATGTGCTAGAGCTCATGGGAAATGCAGTCTTCATTCCAGAAAAAACACTACAACACGCTTTTGTCCACAGGGGTTGCCAAAAGAGACACAAAATGAAAGTTCTTTGTAGGGGACTAATGAAAGAAGACAAGCAAGTCAAAAGACTGAACAAAGTGAAAAAAATAAAATAAAACAGCTCCTATGAGAGAGTACTTGTTTCCCCTCCAGCTGGAAGAAGGTACATTCTTCTGCTGCTAACAGTGATCTAACCATACAAACTTTTCTCAGAGGGGTCTAATAATAAAAGTATTGCAGATTTCAGGTCAGTATTCACAAAACCAAATCCTGCAAGCTGGTGGGTCCAGGTTGGTGGGGTCAGAGCAGTGACTGCTTTGCCGTGACATCACAGAGTTGCAGAAGTCCTAACGGCCTGTTTAAAGGCTCAGTTTCTGAATACAGGCTGTGTGCATTTCTCTGTGGACTGAGAGTGTGATGTTTTCACAGTATTAATATAGAATGATCTTTATAATTCAAGAACACAGTTTCAGTTTCTTGTATTACATAATATTGTATAAGAATTTGGCTGCCGTGGCCACTTTTTAAATTTACTTACAATGATCCAGTCCCATCAGGACACATGAAGTCACAGGTCTAAAAGCAGAGTCCAGCTGAGTCCAGCTGGGCAGAGTCCAGCAGCAGAGCGAGGTAACAAGACATGAAAACACAGCTCTGCAATATTAGGCCACGTGTATGCGTGCAGTGATTACATTTCCAACAATTTCCAACCATCTTTAGCCACCATGTGAAGCTATAATGATCGTTACACATGACATAATGGATTAATAGCAGAGACACAGCTCCGCTTTTCGTTGGTCCTTATCACTTGTGACACCAGGAGAAGCCATTAAATTAAATAAAAAGAGTTTAGCCTCTGTATGGTGTCTGCTCAGGTGTGGTCAGTGATTTGTCTACACCTTATCAAACTTCTTTGTGCTGAACCAGCCTGGTGAGTCACAGTGACACACAACTGAGCCGTATCCCTACAGGATTGGCATCATGTGGATCAGGATATAGATCAGTGTATTATGTAGTACTCTAGTGGCCCAGCAGCTTAGCCAACAACCACGAGACTGTCACACAAAATAATACCAGAGAGAGAAAACATTTTAAGAATCAGTACCAAAGCGACACATACAAATGCAGAGAGACCTGATGTGGATATGAAGTTTTTAAAAATGGATGTTAAAACAGCTACAAAGAGACACAAAGCAGCATGATTTGAGCTGGAGGCCTTTTTACATGTCTACACCTGAGCACATTGTCTTCTAGGCCACACATGGTGAACCTGCTCAGTGTCAGACCAGGCTCGCCAACGACTGTCTTTTGGGACAGGACTGTAAATGAACAGACCTGACCGTGAACACACAAACACAGCAGCTGAGATAGCACACCAGAAATGATTATGAAGGTCAGAGCTTTATCATTGTGTAAGTTATTCAGTGAACACTACTCCCATAAGCCAGCAGTGCCAAATGGGTCACTGAGACCTTTCAGCTATGCAGGCTTCCTCACTACCAGCAACACACGCACACAAATGCGCCCGCTCTGTGCTGGAAAACACACTCTTGCAGATACAGTGTGCACTATTGAGAAAGTTTACTGGAAACTACACACACACACCAGTGTTAACTGTTAATTTACCCCACTTCATCTCCATTGTGAGCTAAGGAAATCTTGCCAGTGTTGCTGAAACACATATTGTGCAATCTTCATTTCTGTTTTTTTTTTTTTTTTTTTTTTGTGAGGTGTTTGTGTGTCTGTGTGTCTCTCTGTGTGTGTGTCTCTGTGTGTGTATGTGTGTGTGTGTGAGACGCAGAGATGGTGATAAGGTCCAGTGCTCCCAGTAAAAAAAAAAAAAAAAGACCCACTTCTTTTGCTGTTTCCACAGACTCATCTCAGTAACACACAGTTATTAAAAATGCAGCATCACAGATGAAGTACTGTGTTTGATGTTTGAGGTCCGTGTAGTAACCTCATAGAAATACATTTGTTGAGTTTTGGTAGCAGCAGGGGACAACCGATTATTGCCATGTCTGATGTTAATATTTTTATAATAATTGTCTTCAGTCTTTTTTTTTTTTTTCACTGGTGATTGATAAAATAAATGTATTTTAAATGCGCTCCTTTGACTCTGATGCAGCGTTTGTGTTATTCTACAGAAACTTAAGGTCTTTTCGTCACAGATTTTCACTGTACAAAAAACAAACTGTATACTGTATTCAGACTAATCCCAGGTGCGTTATTTAAAATTTTGACACCAAAATTTTCATTTTTACTGCAAATGAATATTGGTTTTGAATACTGGTTTTTGGTGTCTTTGATTAATAATAATAATCAGTATTGGAATCAGTATCGACCCCGAAAAAAACCATATGGGTTGATCCCCGTGCAGCAGTGACATTTGTTTGATGCCAGGGTTTCGTTACAGGAAAATCATGTAAATAATCATGTTGTTATAATTGTAACTTTATTATTACTATTATATTATACTCTTAATCCAGTGTGGGTTAGACTTTAATAGAAATATTTGAACTACTTAAACAATGCTGACACTCCCAGTCAGTTGCAGCTTGACCTCATGTACTGCAGTACAGAATTGGGACAAAGCTTCAAACCCTCCTGTCGCTCACTGTTTGTCAGTTGTGTTTTCACTGTGTGAGCTGTGATGCTGAGAGGCGAGCAAGACAATGCTTGCTAAGGACGGCGGCTGGATTTAATAATGTGGAGAGGCAGAGCTGTCTCAGGCCATTCACTTCTCTGTTCTCAGGACAGTCTTATTAATGTAAAGGTCTCACTCAGAGAGAAATATGATGCTTTTGCAAGCACACATTTCCCGAAACAGTACAATGGTCTGTTGTGAAAAAAAGGAAATTATGATGAGTGGAGTTTCACAACTGGGCTTAAGATTTACTAATCAAAAGGTGGCTGCAATAAGAGAGTGGAGTTTTTTTTTTTTATACTACAGTATGACACAAGTGACCCAGCTGAACATGCCTGTTTGACCTGGATCACAGTGTTGGGCCGCTGGCCGCTTTTTAACCCCTTATTGCCTGTTGATTCTGGAACACTATGTCTGTACAGTAATAGTAGTAAATCGACTATACACATAAGAAAATGATGATGCATCTTGTCAGTTCTCAATCTCTCATCATATCATGATGCATTCACACTCTGCCTGTCGCACCTGTATCAGGGCTCTGTATCTTTCTGAATACATCTATATCAGGGGTGGGACAACTTTTTGGCTCAGAAGCAACAATGAGTTTTAAAATTTGCCAGCGGGCCAGTATCAGATGGATGGAGAGTGTTTGTGTGAACTAATATAAATGACATGTAAAAGCCATTACCTCCAGGTAAAAGAATACTTACATTCAAACTACATTCAGTTTCAGTGGGAGCAGTGTTGTTGCTCACCCTTTTTGCCAGTGCATCAAAGTTTGAGCTCTTTGCTATAATTTGGACAATATTGTAACCTGTTTTTGAAGGGCCAGGTTAAAAAGCCCATCGGGCCACATATAGACCTTAGTTTGCCCATAACTGATCGAGATTGTTATTGGCTCAGTGAATTTGATTGTAAAAACCAAGAGTGACTGTGATGTGGTTTGTTCATTCCTGTCTCTGGATGTGTTGATGTTTATTTCAGGGAAGGCAATGAGCCTGGTGATGAGCTGACGGTGACCTACAGAGAGCTGCTGCAGAAGGTCTGCCAGTTTGCCAACGTCCTGAAGACTCTGGGTAGGTTGAGGCAACCTGATGCAGATACTGATGCGATTGAATGGATGCACCATGATTTATCGTTTATTGTCCGTCCGTCCTCTCCCTGTCTGACCTTGTCTGTAGGCGTGAAGAAGGGCGACCGTGTGTCCATCTACATGCCCATGGTGGTTGAACTGGTGGTAGCCATGTTGGCCTGCGTCCGCATTGGAGCTGTTCACTCCATAGTGGTGAGTTAGGAACGTGTAGCATGTTAAAGGAAGCATGTGTGTTGGAGACACGACCACATTTAACACTGCTCGTGCTGCTGTTTCCAGTTCGCAGGCTTCTCTGCTGAGTCTCTATGTGAGAGGATCATGGACTCCCAGTGTTCACTGCTCATCACATCAGGTCAGTTACAGATTCAGACAAGAAATCTACTCACATAGTTTTACAATTATTTACAAATTAATGATAAACTGTATTTACATTGCTGTCATAAGTGTCTCAAAATGTTGTGTTTATGATCCAGGCACATTTTCTGTAAAAGCATTTGGAAAAGAAATTTTGTAGCAATCATATTAACCAAGGAAACTCTGCAAACTAAATAATTTTTAAACAGTTTTTGTAAGTTTTATTTATTTGCATAGCCCCTTACATACAAGAAAGGTGGCAAGTGTTTGACAACAAAGAGTTGTAAAATGAAGTCAAAAACATGTTAAAAGCTTTGATATGAAAAAAAACATGTAAACAAGATGGAATAATAATGAATTGTAAAAAATGATTAATGAAATACATTTTAATGATACAATTTACATATGATGATAATAGTCATCATAAATGAACAGTACTGATGCGTAATATAAAATATTAACAATAAGATGTGAAAAAAAGGAATACATGTACAGAGTGCAGTATGAATGACAGATTGTGCAGTGGCTACAATTTGAAAAACAAAAATATGCGAGGAATGTGCGCGTAATCCATGACAGCAGTGAGGTGGGGGCAGTGAGTGACAGTGTCTTGCTTAAAGGCACCTTGGCAGAACCAGCGGCTGTCAGGGGACACGACTCAGGTGAGCTGAGCTGAGCTGAGCTGAGCGGTTGAAACAAGCAAGTGAAGGAGCTGCAGGCAGAGATGAGGTGCTGAGTTGTGACTAGTAATCAAAGTCCTATTATCTGGATTAGAGTCTGGGGATATAACCCCGTTAATCCACTGGGTTAATGGCCTGCAGTTGGACCCCCCCCCCCCAAAACACACACACACACACACTTTTTCTCATTCACAGAAGTTCTATAAGCGGATCATAGAGACTGTAGTTTTGGCCAGCGTATGTGAAGATTTATATTACCTTGTAAAAAAACAATTAGAGCAGAGAGAGAAACAGAAAGTCTGCTGGGTCTCATTCAGTTTTACTGCTGTAGGTGAGATTTGGTCTGTCTCTCCGGTGTTAATGCACTGCTGTAAAAATTTGGTAGCTATGAGCAGTAGCTGACTGACAATCTCACCCAGAGTGGCTTGAAACAAGCTGAAGAGGTAGGTGGTCCAAGCTTCCTTTATCTGTGATATTTTACGCTAATGAGAAAATGAACTCCAAGTGATGAAGCTCCAGAGAATCATGGGCTGAATCTGCAGCTTCTCTCATCTTTATGGAGCCGCACAATGAGTTTCAGATCGTAGCTGCCTGAACCAAAACTGCTCTGGTTCACTCCCACTGCTGTCAGAGGCTGCTGTTGTCTGACAGACATCTGTAAAGAGCCTCTGCCCAGCACCTGCACAGCACCCACCAGCGCAGACACAGTCAGAGAGCAGCTGGTGAACACAGTGAAGCTTTTTAGCAGCTGGTGGAGACCAAACACAGAGCTAACAGAGACAGAGCTTCACCAGGAGACACAGAAAAATCATGCTGCCGTTGTTAAAGAACAGGGCCATTTTAAGTCTGTTTGAGTCCTACCTCCTTTTAGCCTGAATGAGCAAATGTGTTTCTGTTTTCTACACCTGCAGTATGAATTCAGCTTGATGAATTTCTCTCTCTGTCTCCCTGTTCATCTCTGTTTTCATCTCCCACTCATTCAGATGGTTTCTATCGAGGGGATAAGCTGATCAACCTGAAGCTCTTAGCTGATGAGGCACTGCAGAAATGCAGAGACAAGTAAGCCATGTACACACACACACAGATAAACTACAGATACGGCTCCGGTGCACAACCAACAACCAAGAGCAGCAGAAATGCAGGATCTCACACACAGACATGTGTGCTCTACATTGATGTGACCACCATCGACACATCACATTACAAAACATCCAGCCCAAAGACATCACAGCTATATCACCTCAACCTTTAACTGTAAAAATGAGAACAAGACAAATAAAACACCGTATACATTTATCATTAAAAAAACATGTTTTTAGTTTGGCTTTAGTTTGACTATGAACCAGATGTTAGAATCTATCAAAGAGTTCAGGAAAGCACGGGTTCATCCTGGTGCATAGAAGCTAATACCCAAACATTATTTTGTAAAATGCAAATGATGTAATAAAGAAACCGAAGATGATTCTCTCATTAATGTCACTCGACCAGTAGTTCCTGAGTTGAGGGTTTGAGATTGTGATTGCCACCATGTCTCTGTGTGTGTAGGGGCTTCCCAGTGGAGAAGTGTATAATGCTGAAGCACTTGACCAAAGAAGCAGACGAGACTGTTGGCTCTCAGTCTCCTCCTGCCAAGCGGCCCTGTCCTGATTTGCAGGTAAAAGGCAAACGACACACCTGAATTTTAAAGGGATATTGCGGTGTAGGTCTAACATGCCGTTAGACTGAATAGAACACCCCCTGGAGAGATCAAGTTTGCGGGCTGCAAACTTCTCTAGTTAGAGCAACTTCAGCACAGACCACACAATAGTAAAATACTGCTGTGTTTGTAGCCACGAACGAACCATGATCAAAAAAACCACTCATAGCCACAAATAATGGTCAGAACAGCACCATACTTCATCAACAGTACAAACAGGTTTGCAGCACATAATACCAGGCAACAAACACCTGCTAGCTTTGCCTGGTTTCTATTGAAAAGAGATCAAAACAGAACTCACCCACTCTCCTCCAGCCATTTGCTAGTTGTGGGAAGTCCCTGACAAGTCGATTATTGAATGCACCAATGTTTCTATCTATGTTCCCTATCTGCCTCGTATTATGTGCTGGAACTGTATTTGTACTGTTGAAGTATGGTGCTGTTCTGAGCATTATTTGTGGCTATGAGTGGCTTTTTTGATCACATTTGGCTCGTGGCTACAAAGACAGCAGTATTTTGCTATCTGGCTGTCTGTGCTGAAGTCAATACAACTAGAAGCGGGGGTTCTACTCTGTCTCATGGTGCGTTAGACCATGGGTTAAATTTATGCCCGAATATCCCTATAAAGCCAGACTGGGTGAGGGGAGAGTCAGGTGACTGCAGGCCGTTGTTAAAACATTGTTTAATCAGTCATCCATTACAGTCCCATGGTTATAGCCACTCATTTTAGAAGTTAAGATGTTTTCAGTTCACATTCTCACTCAAACAACATCATACTTTTGCTTCTGGCTTATTTATCAAGGGTAACCTGAAGGGGTCAGTTGTACCAGTATGTAAACGACTCAAGTATTTCGCTGCAGGCACACAATTTGTTTGGGCCTTTTCATGGGATGTCTCGATTAGGACTTAAATATCCCCTTGATAATTGTGTGGGCTGGTTCTGAACTAGCCGAGTTCAGGCTGAGATTCCTCCCGACTCTTCTTCTGCCCTCTTTTTTTAACATAAACCTGAAAAGCTCCTAAAACTCCACTCAGCTTGATTTGACATTGTGAATTTTTTTAATTATTATTTTTAAGTTTGTGTTTCTAAGTTGAAATTAACCCCTCTCCCTCCTTAACCTCTCCTTCCTCCTCCTCCTCCTCTTTTCCCTCTGGTCCAGCAGGAGAAACAGACAGGGAGAGTAAAGAAAACCCGCCCTGTTCCACAGGTATTTTCATTCCCTCCTCCCTCCACTAAACCCCCACCATAACATCACTGTTTTGCCTTTTTTTTGTTTTGTTCAAGGGGGAATTTCACCCACAAGCAGAATTTACATTTTACTGCTGTGAACACTGTAAAAAGAATGATTACACCGGGGAACAATTTGAAAAAAAAATTCTGTTGAGTTAGATTTTTATGCTGATTAAAACTAAAACTGGCATGCTGATTCCAAAAAAATTGCAGTCAGTTTTTTTCTAGCATGTCAAGTTTTTTCTCCACAGCTTACCCTCCAGATAAGCAAAATTCCACTGATTAGCTGTAGGAAGACTTGCCAGTTGATTTAATTACAGTAGCCATAACCTTTGTAAAAACATAATAGTGTTAAATAAACATTGCAGTCATGCCTGTTTCTTTCATATTTCATTTTATGTCAATATTTGTAAATTTAAATACAGTATTTTTCATATTTTTTAAGAAAACGGGATCCTATAGTTCAAAAACACGACGTGACAGAGAAAAACTGAGATCAGTTTTGGATTCCGCACCCAAAAATTAGTTAAAAACAGCTGTCAGACCTAACTCAACAAAAATTGTGTTCCCCAGTGTTATTAACCCAGACTGAGGTTGATGAGTTTTACAGTGTATTGCTGATTTATAGTTTTTACCAAGCAACAGTGGTGTTCTTATTCCCGTGATTACTGGCACTTCAGGTGACTTTGGTGAACATGAAAGAGTCTCTACTGCAGTTTGCAAAATGGAACGGACACAGTTGCTTTAAAAGATGATTTTCTATTGTCGTGAATGATTTAGACATTACATTTGAAATTTGTGCTAGGATCTGGAGGGGGATCTAAAAGACATCACTGGGTGTGGGAAAGTTTCTCATGCTCTCAGATGTTTTCTGGAGTGTCTGAATTCATGGGAATAAAATGTAAATTCTGTGTGAGCGTGGAGTTGCATTAACGCTATTTTCTCTTTTCATATCCGTTGTGAAAACTCCTCTGCTTTGTTGCTCAGTTTCTTGCACCTCCGGCTGCACGTTTTGGGCACTCAGCCCAAAAATGACCTGCTGCCTCTGAAGTTTGTGAAGTTGTCTTTTTCTGGCTAACGTTACAGCTGCAACACTTCTCTCCCTCACTGACACCTCCACAAAGAAGAAAGAAAGAATCAGGGCTCTGTTGATGTGGTGGAAGTAAACATGATTTAAATCCTCTCTGACAGTCCCAGCTCAGAGTTTTGTTATTTTCTCTGCTAATTATCTTAAGTCTGAAAAGCTCGGATTATTAGGTTAACTTAATTTTGGTGTGATGAAGTCATTTACCCCCCTCACTCACTGTGGACTGCTGTGATACTGTTTCATTTTAATTCTGCACCAAGCTGTGTGGGTGTATTTTTGATTTAGGCAACTAAACACAATGTAGTGTTGGTTTGTGCATATTATATGTGAAGATAACATCCTCCCAGATGTGCTGACCTGCTCCACAAAAGTGAGCAGGTCCATATATATAATATGATATTAAATTGAGAGCATTGATTAATTTATGTGTATGAATGAATCATTTGAGAGCATGTGTATCCATACAAGCAGAATCCATGTTTTAGATTTAGATGAAGCTTTATTTGTCCTTTGCAGGAAATTTGTCTTCACTTCCTGTACAGCCACGACAAACAAGAACAAGTATCACAGGAAAAAACAAAAAAACAGTCGTGTCTATTTTTTTTAAGTGTAGATAAGAAGATATGTTTTAAGAACCCCTCTCAGCTTCTCTCTGGAGCTCTAGTGACAACAGGTTGGTGTCAGCCAATCAGAAGAGAGGAGGCTCTGTGCTCTTTTCTGTTGATTTGGCTAAGTGATACAATAAAAATAGAAACCTGGTGGGCGGGGCTTGGTGATGTGGCCGAGGGGAGTGACTGCTACATTGTGACATCACAAACGGACCCTGATCCTTTCTTGGTGAACTTGTTTGTACACGACAAAGAGTTTCACCATTCTTCTTCTGAGCATCACTTGATATGTTTTGAACTCTTATCAGGTTGAAACTGCCTCTTGGTGCTGAAGTCCTCAGTCTTTCTGCTCCACTTGTAACAGCTTCAGATGGTGTCGTTATTTTTTCCTTCTCTTGCGCACTTCAGTTTCGGCTCATAAAGATTTGGATCAGCTCAGACTGAAAGAAAAATCACCGTAGCTTATATATGCTGAGTTGTTTAGAAAACACCTGGCTTTGTGAGTACAGTTAGCTGGTCACATCTGTATGAGCTCCTCTGTAACCACCAGTGTAGAACTAGAGGCAGATGTTTCTGTGTGAAAGATGCTGAGTGGACATCAGCCCTGGGTCCCTTCACTTATTGCTTTTCTCTGAAAGGCTGATTGATTGTTCTTGGCACATGAGGACAAATGTAAGCAAAT
This sequence comes from Selene dorsalis, assembly GCA_900303245.1. NCBI lineage: Eukaryota > Metazoa > Chordata > Actinopteri > Carangiformes > Carangidae > Selene > Selene dorsalis. The sequence goes on from OMNW01032751.1 coordinate 14,296, forward strand.
TGGACCACTCTCAGTAACTGGAAAGACTGTGTGACTTATTTAATGCCTGTTCCATCTCTTGTTTGTTCTCTGTCTGTATACAGCAGCTTTAGAAAGTATTCCGACCTGTTTGCTTTATGCTTGTTAGAAATGTTTCAAATTGCCCATAAAGCCACTCTAAATAACCCATAATAACAAGGTGAGGACATACATTTTTGTATGTTCTCGTGTTTTTCCAGTTCATTTTGTAGTTGAGTAGTTTGCAGATGCCCCTTTGGAGTCCTCCTGGATGAGTCTGTACAGAGGTTCACATCTGGATTTGAGCCGTCACTCCTCTCAGCCTCTATCTGATTGTCAGAAAAGTGTCTACATTTGGCTGCTTGTAATGGCTCATCTTTTGTCAAAGAGGTGGAGTTCTAGACTCATCTCAGAGAGAGTTAAAGAGAGCAGGAAGCTGCTGATCACAGCAATGAGCCTGATGAGAGATTCTGATTCCTGATTTTTAGTTAGAAAAAAGTCTGACAGATTCGTAGTCTGTCGTCATGGGTTACTAGGGCTAGCTACTAGGTCTGTATACCATCTGAAATCTTAAGATTGACTTTACAAAGATAAATATAAATATAACACATTTTTGCCGACCCTACAAATGTGTTTGACTTTGTGTTTTTGTGGTGTTGTAGTCAAAGTTCAGATGAGATTGAAATGACCCAGCTCTGATTGAATCACAACAGTTCCAACAGAACTCAGGGTTGTAACTTGTCCTCCAGCTCTTTATTGCTTCCTCTGTCTGCACTATTTCCTGGTTAATTAATTCACGAGGCATGTTGTTTGTTCGACTAACGTTCTCTCACCCACCTTTTTTGTTTGGTCATTTTTTAGATTGTTGGTCAGTCATTAGTGAGAAAGCAGCACACCTGATTGTTGGGGATTTTATAGATCTGTTGTCTGTGTGTCATGTGTGTGTTTGTGTCCCTTTTTGTGTGCGTGTTTCTTTTTTTATAAGGTCCCATGGAACTCTGAGGTGGACTTGTGTTGGCACAGTCTGGTGCGAGAAGCTTCAGACGAGTGTGAACCAGAGTGGTGCCAGTCTGAGGATCCGATCTTCATCCTCTACACAAGCGGCTCCACCGGGAAACCCAAGGTGGAGTAAACACACACACACACACACACACACACACA
>OMNW01032752.1:0-33330 GCA_900303245.1 Selene dorsalis
AAACACACAGATGAATGTATAGTCGGGCTACGTAAGGCTCAGAATAATAAATGTCCATGATAGAGAAGAAGAAGACGGAAAATGTGTTTTGGACATTTCTGGGGAATGAGTAGAGTTGTGTATTTGTGTGTGTGTGTGTGTGTGTGTGTGTGTGTGTGTGTGTGTGTGTGCGCGCGCGTTTGTGTGCATGTGCGTGCGTGTGTGTGCAGACAGCTGGTCATTTAGACTCACACATGACAGCGACTGATACAGAAGAATAACTCTGCGTCTTCTTCCTCCTTTTCTTCCTCCTTTGTCTCTCCATCTGTTTCCTCTGTCTCTCCCTCTCTCTTCCCTCTCCCTCTTTTCTTGCCTGTGATTTCATCCATCTCTCTCTCCTCCTCTCTCTCTGTCTCTGTCTGAGGGTTCAAACCTCCTCTTTCTCCTTTGTTATCCGAGTCTAATTTCTTTCTCGTCACCATCTTTCTATCATCTTTTTCCTTTAACTCTCTCTGCTTTTTCATTTTTTATCCTTTCCAAAATGTATTTTAATAGAATAACTATATTTAATGTTCCCAGCTTGTTTTACACTCATATTATTGAGAGTAAAGTCAAACTTTATTTGTATAGCACTTTTCATACAGGTCAGTGCATTTCAAATAAAATAGATTTTTGAAGCTGTCATAACATTAACAAACCAAAAATATAAGAAAATGAACAATAGAAGAGAAAATACATTTCACAACATAGACAATGGTGACTAATACAATAAAGAGACTACTGACTTAAAACTATATTTATTTAAAAACCCAGGATGAATATGTGTGTTTTGACTTTCCATTTTAACAGCACTCAAGTCCTCGAGGACTGATGCGTCAGCAGGGAGCGTAAAAGCTAAAAGCTGCCTCACTAGAGGTTTTACACCGGGTGGTTAATGAGGTACAAGCTGCAAAGGACAGTGCTTTATATATACCCACATTATGGGTGCCTGTTTTTAGGAGGTGGAGGGCAACATTACGGAGCAGCTGTTTACCACCGCTGATGTATTTAACCTGTGGGATATTAAAGATTTTAGATGGCAAACTTTTTCATATTCAACTTGTTCCTGGCAGGGGGAAGCTGAAGTACGCAGGAGTGGCTCGTCTACATAGTTTATGGTGATGAAAACTTAGATAAGTCATTGAAGTAAGCTGAAAACCTGTATGGATCATGTGTAATGCTATGTAATAAAGTGTATGATAATGTTTCTGTCTCTGTCCAGAGCCTGCCTGGCCTCTCGTGACCCATACTGCATCTGGCTGCGGACCGGGAGCTGTGCCAACATGGCGCCAGGTTTCAAGTAAGTGTCACTTCCCTTTTATTCTTTTTTTTCTCTCTCTCTCTGTCACTCCTTCACCCTCTCTTTTCTTTTCTTTTCTTTTCTTTTCCTCCGAGCCGTCATCAATCCGACAGCTCGTAAAGCTCTGACGGCTCCGCTCGTATATCTGCCGCAGCGAGCGAAGGGTCATATATCTGAGAGATGTAAATCCATGATGCCTTTCACACTCGCCGCCAAAGTAAAAGGATGGATGGGGAGCCATAATGGGAACAAATGTTAAAAAGGATGTCAGCAAGAATGTACTGCATGCACTTTGGTGGTATAAATCATCAAGTTATAAAAGTTTGTCGATTTGCAATTGTGCTCAGTTTGTTCCCGGTAAACAACCAAGAAACATCCAGAACATTTTCTTGATTTCCTCTTTAACTTGCTATAAGTGAGTTTTTCCACCTAATCTCATTGTATCAGTGGCAAGAGGCACCTTTGCATTCTTGGTTCGACAGATTCATCTCCATACTTTTGGTCCACGGTGACATGACTGCAGCAGATTTGTCAGCTGGAGAAGCCGCTGTCAGGTTCATGAAACCAGTCTGAGATGACTTTTGCTTTGTGACAGCATGAAGCATCATCCTGCTGGAGGTAGCTGTACTGTGGCCATGAACATGGCCAACAACAAGTCTCAGATCGGCATTCACAACATGATGGATTGGTATTAAGGGTCCAAGAAAACATTTACCAAACCTCAGCACCAATACCACCCTGGACTGTTAACACAAAACAGGTTGGGGCTATAGATTCATGCTGACGCTACCATTTATTACCTGAGCAGAAATCCAGTCCATAAGACTCCAGTCTCGGACCGTCCGGTGTCAGTTTTATCTGCAGGACAATGTATGTTTTATTTTTACACCCTGTGTTCAACATAGCCTGTGTTCAGTATCTACAGAATGGAAGTGTTTGGAGCTCTTCAAATTTAAAGGTACCATCGTTATTGTACCATACTGAGCCATCAGGACCTCTGTAAATTTGTGATGTCACAACAAAGCAGTCACTGCTGTCAGTCTCGCCCCACGCCCCACAAACTTGGATCCACCATCCAGCTTGAAGGATTTTTGGGGTTTACCTGAAATCTTCTCTATTGACACTAAAGTCAGAGTATTTCTTTCTCACACCACTGCTGTGTTGAGTTGTTTCAGCCTGAACGCTCAGTCTACACCAGGGTCAGCAATCAAGAGGCTGATGAGTCACAAACACTCAGAGGGAGATGAGTCATGTTGCTTTTCGCTGCTCTATAAATAATGGGTTTGATATTTAAAGCAAATTGTTGACTCGCATCAATAGACCAAATTGGAAGTGTCTCTGTTTCTACCTGTGGGAGGTTTTCCATCACAGACGAGAGGAAACTTTCATCATCTGGAAAAGGAAGAAAAAAAAAAGCGTCATTCTCTCAGGAGGGGGGAGAAGCGGATCCAGGAACTGGCAGACGGCCGAGCGTTTGCGCTCAGCTGGTTCTTCATGTGCGCTTCTGATCTGCAGATCACACAGCTGACGTCCCTCCAGTGTCACTACAGGTGACATGATTCATTTCAGACGGGGTGGCAGATGCTGCAACCACTGAGCACTGGGACGTTGAGAGAACGTCTGAGGAGGGAGGACAAAAACCGCTGCACATCAGGACTCGTGTTCGAGGACGAGAGTTCTGCCTTTCAAACATTGTCAGGGTCATTTAATTGTAGATTTGACTAGCAGTGTATTGAAGTGAACTGATGCTGCTCATTTTGTCGGGGAGCGACCTTCCTGCAGTTCTGAGTGCCGCTGACACATTCTTGTTTAATAACCATCTTTCTGGCTGCAACGCATTTTTCAAATACTTTTATTTATTCAATGTGGTTTCACTGACAGTGCGGCTCTCTTACCAGTATCCTGTATCCACCGTTAAAAGCTGCCCAGTCTGACCAGCGGGTCAGACTGGGCAGCTCCACCGGGGCAGCTGGCTTTAAAAGCCTCGCTCACGGGCATGTTGTTGGTGGTAATGAAGGAGGGGCAAGTATTCTTCTTTTAATGATCTCCTTGATATACTTCTGAGCTCGGGAGGCTCCTGGGTGATATAATAATCCCATGGCTTTACATTATTGACTCCCTCTGACCGAGGAGTGGCATACGTGTCAGGATCCCGAGGCGAAGTCGCGTCATCTGACTTTCATGACACTGTGTTGCTGTGGCTCATACACTTTGAAACATGAAGTGTTTGAACGTTCACTCAGCGGGAAGGGGGAAGTTTGCCTGGGAAACCAACATCAATTTACACCAACTGGAAAACAAGCTGCTTTCTGCCAAAGTCAATACAAATAATGTAAAATCAAAGATGGCTCAGGATGTGCTGCTCTGCCTGAAGCTTTTAGTGTAAAACTTCTGAATAAACCCTGGCTCACCGTTTAGCCCAAAGCCCAGAAAATATCATCTTCTTTGTGATACAATATGTTCTTTAATTCACACTAATCAAAACCCACAATGTAGGTTTCTACGCTGGGACTGTGGTTCTTTATATGAAGTCATATAAACAATGGGAACAGGTGAGTTGCTGACATCCTTCCTGTGTAACCATACGCAGGCGGACTCACTGTTGATGGCCTGGATTGAAAACACTGACTCTGATGTCCACTCTTCTGCCCCTCTACCATTATTCAGCTGGATAGGTTTCAGCTGCTCTGTGGTTCTGCTTCTGTTCCTTTGAGGACAATTTGGGTCAAAACAAGCCTGTTTGGTCTTGTAGAGACCCTTTTACTTTCCCTCACAGCTGCTGTCTGTTATTGATTATTGCACACACTAGCATTGTGATTCTCTAAGAAAGGAAGAATTCCTCATGTTGACCCATCCTGTGTCTTTGTGTGGCTTCTCCGTCTTTCATCCTGTCTGACAGCAAACTCACTGAATGTGGCTGTGAGTGTCTGAGGGATGACACATGATGTGACTTGTCACTCAGAAGTCTGGGTCAGATTGAATTGAAACTGTGTCTAGGGTCCAGAGAAATTTGTTTTAAGACTTTCTATCAAGTCTGTGGGATTCAAACAACTATCAGTTGCTCCAGTCCAGGGGCCATTTCCACCCTTTCCGATACCGAGTCACTGTAGTCTCCAGGCTGCTCTATAGATGTTGTTTCGTAGAGGACAAACTATTATAACCTATTGTATCGTAAACACGGCATTGGCTGAATCTCATGGAAAGATTTGTGAGTAAGCAGCTGTTAATGCTATCGCCGTCTACAGTATGTGGTGTTCAGACCTGTTGTATCGTCTTTTATCTCTTTACAGTTTCTGTGATCTTCACCATCATCATGTCACAGCAACATACTGAGAGTCGATGCTTGTTTTTACAACATAAACATGTTCGTAAATAAGGACGCCATCATGCGGTGTGTCAGTCTGTGCTGCAGCAACGAGAGAACACCAACTCTCACTGTGGCTGTCAACCTGCAGAACTTTCTAAGAGGCTGCAGACGCTCCGCAGCTCTCCCAGGATTAAAACAAGTCCTCCCCCGGGAGGCAAATATGAAAATAATATCACTTCGATTTGCAGAGGGAGAAAGGGAGCGGAGGAATGGAAGAATAACCCACGCTTCAGCCACAGATCGATTGTCATGAAGTGCTGTGGAGTGGGCGCGAGCTACCTGACACTTTTGAGTTATTGATTGGAAGGTGGCGCGGGAACACGTTTGATTTCACAAACTGCCAGCTGCAATGTGTATGTGTGTGTTTGTGTGTGTGTGCGTGCGTATGTGTGTGTATGCTGCAGAAATCTCATCTTGTCTCGGCATATTGATGGACTCATACACAGAAACTCGAGAGGTTTCATCTTCAAGCTCAACTCTCGTGTCTTGAATTTTGAGTCAAAGCCCAAAGCTTTCGGGAGTTTACAGAAGAACAAGTTGTGTTGATGAAGAGTTACAGTGAGTTCTATCAGCAATTAGAGGGTTTATCAAAGAGTGTCCACGTCAGTCAAAGGTCATTTACATGAGTCAGAGGCTTCAAAATTAACCCAAAAATGAAGTGACAAGTCCTCAAATGGCCACTAGAGGCAACAGTGAGTCAACCCCCATAGACTCTAATGTTAAATGTTTTGGGTTTGGAGTGAATTTCCTCCCTCTTCAGGCCTCTTTAAGTGCCTGTGGAGGGGTGTATGCTTTGCCACAAACTGGCTTGCACTGTCCACGTTCTCTCCCCCTTTTCCCATTTTTTTTAAGTAGCTTGGGTTAGGGGCGGAGTCAGGCACTGCCAAGGTAGCAATACCTGTGTGTAACATCATTACAATGTCAAGAGACTGTAGAGATCTTTAGACATTTCCATTTACAAATTCTGACTTGTTCTTAATAGTGAGAAAACTACAGAGTTCGGTGTGCAGCTTGTGAAATGCTTGACCTGTCTTACACTTATGACTATAGTGTTAATGCTGTCTCCATCAGCAGTGAGTTGGTAAAAGTAAATCCTTCCAGTCACAATGAAAACTGTTATTACTGAATGGAAAGACGTTGAACATAAACACGGCAGTGTGGAAGCTGTCAGTCCAATTTGGATTTTAATTTAAAAGATTTCATCATTCTGAGCTGAACTGATCTCAGTCTGTTGTCACTCTCCCACCGCCTCAGTGTGAGGCTTTAGATTTTCAGCTCTTGTTTTATAAATCGACTCCGTCTCTGTGCTTCAACACTTCCATCAAATATAAACCCAATCAATGTCAGGCGCAAATATTGCAGCAGGCGTACATAATCCCTGAGTGTATCTCCGCTCTGAATGCGACGCCCTCCACGGGACAACAGCTCTTTAAAGTCGCCTTGTCATACGTCTCTCCACCTAGATCGATGTGGAGCTCACCGGGCCTCTCAGAGAGGGGGGGTGTGGGGTGTGGTTGACTTTTCTTTTCACACACACTGACAGACCTGAGTTTTTAGTTGAGAAAGTCAAAACAGCTGAAGAGAAACCTTCTTAGATGGTGAGAAGTTATTGTCAACTGATAGTTTCACTTTGAGACTGGTACAAAGGGAAGGAATGATCAAGGAAGCAGATTTAAAAACTAAGGTCATACTTGCCTCATTTTGACCAATGGACCAAAAAATCCCTGGTTGTGGGGTTAGTACTTCCCAGAGGGGTGTGGTCTGCAGTGCTGAACAATTCTGCTGCATTTTATTTCGCTGTTGTTTTTCATTGTGGTTTGAGATGGCGTATGTCACATGAACCAATAACGTGGTGCGGGCCTTGCGTAGTATTTTTTCTGAAGATGATATCCAACAGGTCTTTGAATTGATGACCTGCAACAAAAAGGTCTAGGTTTTTTCTTTCCTTGACTGTAACGTGGTGGAAACACAGACAACAATAGGCCACAGGAACCTTTTACTTCTTTGAGTAAAGCCGAAATGCACCAATTGACTTTGTCGCCCTGCAGCATCAGGACAACAGAACAGTAAAGAAAGTGGTGGAAGAAATAAAAGTAAGAAAGGAAAGGATGGATGGAGGAGAGAAAAAGGGACACTACTGATGAACCTAGATTATACAGTTCAATGAACGTTTCAGGCTCAAACTACTGAAAATACACACCTGTCAGCGCCTAAAAGACGGTTTTTGTGTCTAATAAAAACCTCAGGGTTTGAAGCCCAGAGAGGAATCTATTCATCACTGTAATTGGTGGATTCACTCAGAGACTCAGATTAAATGGCAAAGCTTAAAAGTAGAGTTGAATTCCCTTGTGTTGACTAATAGCAGGCTGTCTCTACAGTGCTGACCTCTGAGGGAACCATAGCCCAAAACACAGGGAGCTGCCGGAACATTTCTGGCTGCAGTACACGACCTTTAAGTAGCTGTTACAACCAGGCTCCCAGGGGGGGAGCAGAGGGCATAAAAGTTTTCATAAAATACGTTATGTATTTTATGAAATGGATGTTAAGGAACAGAAAAAGAGGGAAACTACAAAGGAAAAAGGGCCAGAGGGTTCGATTACAGCTGTCTCTGAACAACAACAAAGAGATAATAAAACCTTAACCAGCTAACTTGTGTAGCTCCTTCCAGTCCGCAAAGGAAAAACTCCTACTGTGTGTGTGTGTATTTGAACCTGGCTCGTTCCCAGGTAGTTCAGCAAGTGCATCAGTCTTCACCTTCACTCAGAAATCAAGTTGAGTCGGTGAGTTCATGTAGATCATCATGATGTAACTGCTTACTCAGGACTGGTTGTCCTCCTGTCCGGGTCCTCGGGAAGTGAGAAGGTTTCCTACCGTGGGCCTTGTTTTCTAGTCACCTCACTCTGTGCTGGAACAATTTGTTGAGTTTGTCCTTCATTGAAGCAGGTTTTGCCAGTTGGATTCATTCCCCCGTGTTCATACTGGACATTAGAGGAGATTTCAATCTAAGTCCCTAAGCCCTGAGAGACCAGTGCATTTATTTATTTATTTAGTGGTTTTGATGAGGATTTGTTTGTATAATACCCATTTCATATCCTTGAAAGGAAAGCTCATTTATTTTTATTTTCTCTAAAAAACGAACAAAAAGAGAACTTGAATGCTTTTACTAGAGGTGCACTACAGCCTCTGGTGGCCAAAATGAGTATTACAAAGTAGAATATTTCTTATATAAAACAGATGATTAGGAAAAAACCCTAAAATAGATGAATGAGTACATAAAAACTTCAATGAATAAAAAATAATAATTTCATTTTCATGGAGTTGATTTTTTCTTTCCGCAACACTTTGTGGCCTTAGTATAACAAAAATAAAAGAATGAAGTCCTCAGATTCCTTTTTTCATTGTGGGCCCATCGTCCTGGCTCCATTTTTTCTATTTTCTAGATTTGTCTGAACCAGAAAGTCGCACAAAGTGGAGATTTTCCAAAGTTACAGTCTGATAAATACAAACCTTCCTCTTTGTGTCTCTCACTGTGTTTCCGTGTTGAGCTGCAGTCAAGGGACGGCGACACGAAGGGGAAATTGAGCTGTGAAAAGTTTGCACTGCAAAAATAGGCAGCGGTGATGTAGGTTCAGATGAGGCGTTGCTTCATTTCAGTTTGGGAACTCCTGCTGCAGTGAGATGATGTCAGTATTTCTAAAACCCTGACTATACAGCCTATAAAATCCACCTCTTCTTCTTCTTCTTCTTCTTCTTCCTCAACCTCCGTCCATATGGAGCAATGATGGAGTTCAGCCACGCTTCAATTACTCCTGAACCCCAATGTCTCAGAGAAGCAAGAAGCTGCTGAGATGTTGTTTTCTCAAGACCTCACAAGATCACACATGCACATACACAACAATATCTACAATACACATATAATACAATATCTATCTATGTACAGTGGCAGCAGTCGTCAGAAGACACACAACTGGCATGTTTTAAACAAGAACAAAGCTCAGAAGGAGCCGGGGGGAGCTGCAGCAAGATTAAAATGGACAGGATGAGCTGGTGGAGATAAAAAAAAAAAGAAAGAAAAACAGACGAAGGGAGGAAACGGAGAGAGGGCGGCAGAGATGTGATGCAAGAGGTGGAAAGGAAGGAGCAGCAGAGCGAAGATGAGACACGCAGAATTGCAAAAAAAAAAAGAAAGATATCTGTGTCAGAGAGTTAAAGGAAGAGGAAGTAAAACAAGTAGGAAGACACAGAGTCAGACAGGGATGTCAGTTTATTCTCCTCTCAGGTTTGGATGCTGCTGTTCCCCCTCGATTGGTGTTGAAGTGATGTAGAGTTTCATTTGGTTTTGCTCGGCTCAGGCTTTTGATAGAGCGGCTTTGACTCAGAGCCTCAGAGCTTTCACCACCTTCAGAAGTGAGCAGGTTTATAGATTATGGCTTTTTTTCATCTGTTGTCGTAACATTTGTTCTCTTCTCTTTCTCTCAGTCATCAGGGTGTCAGCCCCATGTTCTGCAAAATACCAACATGCGTTCCCCAAGTGCTAGACTGTGGGCTGTTTGCTGGTTTTGATGTAGATTTAAATGACTATTCAGCCATACAGATCAACCCATCAAGACAAGATCCCCTCTGACATAGTGGTCGTAATAATTATGACATGAGCAAAGAGAAAAGTGCGGTGCAAACCCTGGCACAGCTTAGTAATGATAGGTCCATCTATGTGAGGTTAGCAGGAGTCTAACATCTACTACAAAGCGTAAAAGTCAAAGAGCAGCTGAGGCTGATGGGACGTCATCTGTCCTGCAGGAGTGTTGGGCAAAGTCAAATGGGACTTGATGTTAGCGTCATTACAGCTCATCCTCAGAGGAAAAGGAACATCTGATCATCACTATTTACCCAACAACCACCAGGAGTCTGGACCACCGCTGCTAATTTACATGAGAAATTCAATTTAATACATTTAAAGGCCACGCTTTTCATTTTTTGGTCTTGAGAAAGAGAAAAATGAAGCCGAACCTTTGTCCTCCGCTAATCTAAACACAGTCAGCGATGTAGGTTTAATTTCCTCGAAGACCAACAGTGGAATCATCCAGACAGTAGAAGGGGTAAAAGTCAGAGCCTAACTGCAGCAGGATGATATTACACTGCCTGCAGAGCAATCATGTGAGGAGGAAAAGTGAAGAGAAAAGTGAGTAAAGGAGAAAAAATTAGTCCAAGCAGGGAGATGGAAAGGATTTATATGTGAGAGCATTATTGGAGCGAGTGGAGCAGAAAGATTGGAGAGAAAGGGTTCGGCGGTGAGAGGCCAGCAACGTGAGCCACCTCCCTAAAGAGAAAAATCACTTAAGTCCCTTTTTTTAAAAAAAAAAAAACTAAAGCTGCCGCACTGACCGACCACTAAAAAGTCTTAAAGGTTCAGAGTGATTCATCAGCAGACATCGTTGCCTTTAATAAACATCATAATGTCTTTCTGTGTGTGTGCACGTGTTACGTCACAGAGGCTGATGGGAGTGCAGGCAGCGCCGGCTCGTCCTGTGTGTGTGTGGCTCGGCAGCAAAGTGCCGGAAAAGTTTGACCAAGTTTGGTGATTATCTTCTATTAGTGTCAGCGAAGATCACATCACACGTCCCAGCAGCCCCTTCGTCCTGCGTCTGATCCGCTGCTGTTAGCATCAAAACCTCAGACACAATACAGTCCGTCACAAGCCCCCGTCCCGCAGCAGGAGAAAGACACGAGGCTCGGCTTTAACTGAACCGACTGACTGAAGAGTCGTGTTTTTTGTTTGTTTGTTTGTTTGTTTCAGACCGGTCACACCGTGTCACCTGTTATCATGTTCATTCTTAATTTACATCCCTAAATTCTGCTTATCCTGTAAATCCTCATATCATGGTGCTGCACCAGCTGTGAGAAAGTTAAATACATAAAAAAATAAGAAAACAGATCCTGCAGGTTTCACAAAGTTTTTTTTCTTTTTTTTTAAGCACAGAATCCAGTTCCCTCAGAAAAAAGGTCTCAGAGGCTTTTAGGCCTTTAAATTAAATGTGCAAACACCTTGTGCATTAGTCATAGCCAGGAGGGTGAAAGAAATCCACCTGAAAAGTGGAGGTTGATAAGATCTTCCTCTGCAGGAATAATGTAAAGCAAGCAGCGTCTGTCCAGTCCTGCAGAGAGCAGGACATGTGTTCTTCCTTTATGGAAAACAACACACAACCTTTCAAGTTTTTCTTGCTTGGTCTTGGAGATTTACCTCCTCCTCTCTTTCCAGCAAGTTTTTTTAACATACAGTGGCACTAATACAGCATCAGCATATATAGTACGTATATAGTAACAGAATGCATAAGGTCACACATATGATCTTAAGGACACACTGTGTGAAAATATCTCCCATCTAGCAGTGAGGTTCCAACGCAATAATATTCTTTGTGCTGCATTCACGTGGCAGTCGGACAGATGGACGACAGCCGCTGCACGGAACGGGATAAACAAACAAGTGGTCCGTCGGAACGGCACGCAGCAAAACGATACACGCGTGACAGCATGTTGTCATGGCGATGTCGTATTATTTGTTTGTATTGTTTGTCACCCACGTTTTTTTTTTGGCCTTCTCTTGTCCACTAAAGTGACATCTAGTCCGCGAATGCCGTCTGCCTGATTCCACATGAATGCAGCATCAGTGTGACCCTCCATTCTTTCTCACACGACACCGTGGTGATGGTTTCCAAACAGACGCCACCTCAATTGTTTCTCCCAGAGGCTACTGCTCCCGTGTCTCTCTCTGTGGTGACCTTACAGTCATTCTGCCACTGAACGTAAAAGATGGCGGCACAACATGGCAGCCTGCATTGAGTTCACCAGCTCTGTGTTTATATGAAAATTCAAAGCTTATAGAGCGCTTCAGTTTTCAGAGACTCTTAGAGACACAGTCTGGAGGTTTTTATATGACAGTGACAAAGAAAACAGACAGAAAATGCAGGAAGAGAGGAGTGGGGAGTCATACAGCAAATGGTGCGGCATGCTGGGAGTCAAACTGAGGACATTTGAGCCCATGTGGTGTGGTCTTACTGTTCAGCCATCAGGTCGCCCTGGTGATAAGTTTTAACCACGAGCATTCTGGGTAAGAAGACTTTTTGACTCGCATGTAACCAGAGCAACCATAGTGGGGCCTTCAGGAACCAATCAAACGTCTGTAGCAAACAACCAGGGTGTAGAAAAGCACCAGAGTCTGAGCTCAGTGCAGCTGATGGAAGCATAAATACATAACATTTTGTAAAAGGCAGAGAAATTATTCAGGGCTCCACTGAAGTGAGTTTAGCTCTCCTGACTTCTCCTGGAGAGTGGAAGACTTCCTCCTGGGAGAAACACAGAGATGGAGGGATGGATAGAAAGAGTAAGAGAGGAAAAGGAAGTATAACAGCTCTCATAACTTTAGCAGAAAATAGGGGAAGGTGCGGAAAGTAAAAATAAATAAATAAATGAAGAAGAGAGAGGAGGAGGAAGAGGGAGATACAGATGGAGAAAGAGAGAGGGAAAGGAGGAGGAAGACGAGGAACGAAAGAAGAGGGAGAAACAGACAGGGTCCACAGGAGAACACCAGATGGACTCGGTTGTCGTGGCAGCAAGGCAACCGTTTCCCTGGAGACTGCCTCAGTGTGTGTGTGTGTGTTTGTGTGTGTGTGAGAGAGAGACTCTGTGTGAGTGTGTGTGTGTGTGTGCGCGTGTGCACTGTTTAGGTTGATCCAGAGGTAGGACAACAGCACACACACACACACACACACACACACACACACACACACACACACACACACATGCACAGATTGAGAAGGAAGATAAAGTGACAAAGTGATGCTTGTGAAAAATGAACACACACCTGCTCCAACAGCTGATGGAGACTAACGGAGATGAAAACTAATGGCAGCTGTAACTTTCAGAGACAGGAGGGACCTTCAGACCTTCACTGTCTAAACACGTTTCATTTATTTCAGTTGACCAGGGGAAGGTCTCACTGAGAGGTGACTCTACAGAAAGAAGTACAGCCATGGTTTTACACAACGCTCTGGTGAATCGGGAGTGAAGTGAGGATGAAAATAAAAGAGAGAAAACCAACCAAGATCCTGAAACAGGCACAATTCTCCACATCTGAAATACAGATCCTTTAAATTCACCAACTGTTTCCAGCTCTGACAGTTTCAGCTCCTTCTCCATTGTTCCAGGAGAAAGACTTTGTTCCTTCAGCTCTGTCCCGACTGAGCCGACACCCGCAGTGACAAAGGTGAAATGTGGAAAATATGAAAGAAAATCTATTAATCTTTGTATTATCTGTCCGTAACCGTGCAACTTCTGTCAAAAGTGAATTTTAAAACTAATATTAAATTATCACCCAATAATTGAATTACACCTTTTCAACCCCACTTTGTTATGCTTTCTTTTGGAATTTTCTACTTAATCGACCTTATTCACAAAAAACATGTACCTCATTTTTGACTCAAAATGTCACCAGGGACTTGTTTTGAAGGCTTTTCAGTTGTTTGACTTTTTGCATCATTGTAGTTGCAAGGTCATATTTGGCTGTGTAAGACCAAAGATTCAATGAATTTGAATAAAATGGCCCAAAATTCAATGAAAATAGTGAATAGTGAATAGTCAGTGAAGTAAGGAACCATCAGTGTTATTAATTATCAGGCCTGAAAGAAAACTAAGTTGCTGGTATAAAGACATCTGACAGTTACTTTTGACCCAAGGACAACAGCAAGGTTAAATCTGAAATGACAAGTGGCAGCAGAAGAGAGAGCAGGTGTAGAGTTTGATAGCAACGACACGATTAAATGGTTGGTATTCTGGCAAAAATGTGATACCCATGATCAGCTGATATTCATAAGCAAAGAGAGAGAGACAAGTGTGAATGAGGTGATCCGTAGAGATAGTCCTCCTGATTGAACTCACGCTGAGCTTCGTTTGACAGCAATCAAATCCAAAACTTTAAACCTTCACTGACTTACTCACACAACACGGACGTGGCGTCATCTTTTAAGTTGATGTGATGAAACAACCTTGTTCTTGCAACACACACACACACACACACTTTCAAACACACACACCAGCACTTCCATTCAAATGCACAGCCCGTTTTCTCCATGTCTCATGATAGCATTGATTATTCCTTCATCATCTTCGCACAGCTCAAACCTCTTACCTGCATGGCTTTAATAACTTCACCGAATCTCACCTACGTGGGTGTAAAGCGTCAGCTGTCGTCTTATCGGACCTTCAGGACCGGGTTTATGACTGTTACCGGTGCTGGGACATTGCTGCTGTCAGGTTTTAACTCATCTCTACAGTCGTTTGGAGCCGAGTGCTCACTGAGAGCTTCACTCCTCCATAGCTCATCACGATGTGCTCAGAGGTGGTTATAGAAAGCAATCTACTGTTACTCTGCACTGGTTGTATTTAAAAAGGCTTGAGAAGGCCTTTTATCAATCCTTCTCCGGCCTGGTCCACATAAGTCAAGTTCAAGCTCCTTTGGATCAAGTCTTCTTTCAAATAGTCAGTCATTCAAGGCAAATCCAAACCATTAGATACAAGTCTTAGGTCAGTCCTCAGTTGTAAGTCATTTAAGTCTCAAGATTAAAGTCTTTGAGACAAATAGTAAGACTTAGGACAAGTCTTCTCAAGGTGGTCAAGTCATTAAGGACTTTGGTGATGTGATGACGACACGTGTGGCAGTAAACAAAAGTTTGACTTCACACCTAACCTGCAAATTAAAACCCATATGTCATTAGCACAGATGCATCATGGGAATGTTCTGGAACGGTAAATGTTCTGTCTCTAAGCTCGAGCTCCTGCAGCCTTTTATACATTGTAATTACATTTCACAGCCTCTGAAACTTGTCCCCGCCTCCATTGTGGAGAACATAAAAATACAATTCAGCAACAACAGCATCTAATAACTTGGCTGTATTTTATAACCGACTGAGTCTATTTCCGTCCCCACCTCCAAATCGCTTCCCTGCTAGATGAACGAGGCGTTTAGGTGCCCGAGAGGTTTCAGGATTTATAGCCGCTCGCCGTCGCAACAACCTCCTCCTGTTCTCTCTCTTTTTCTCCTCACTTACAGCTCAGCCCACGCTGGTGGAAATCTAGCTCGAGACCGAGGAAAGATTGCGATGGAGAGAGAGAGAATGAGTGATAGGGGAGATAAATATTGAGTGACTGTGGGGGCGGAGGAGTTAGCAAATAAAGTGAGGTGGAAGAGAGGTAAATATAGAGGGAGCGAGGAGAGGAAAGCATAATGATTTCATAACAAATCCAAACATGTAGAGTTCATTAAATATGATCGAAATGTTCCACAGCTCCTGTTGCATAATTCATTTATCCTTTATTGGATTATGTGATCTGTATTTGTGCAAGTGGGAAAAATCTAACAGCAGATAACTGTTGTTTGCTAAAGTTAAAGAAAATGTGCAATGCATGGAAAAAATATGCAGACAAACTGACTACCCCCACCCCACCCCACATGTGCATGTGACACCATTTCCTGAGAGCCTCAACACCTCTGCATTCAGTCTCTCCAGCAGATGTTGAACCTGCTGCAGGTATCAGCTCCCATTCAGTCACATCAGTGATGCGGTGATGAGTTCTGCTTCACAGCTGCTGTCCCACTTCGTTCAAAAGGTGTTGGACGGGGGGGTTGATGTCAGGCCAGCTGTGGCTCAGGAAGCCGAGTGAGTCGTCGACCATTCACAGGGTCTGAGGTTTGACCCTTCCTCATAAACCTGGCAACACATGACAAAATACACACTGACCCCCCCAAAACACTCAAAGTATAACACACTGAACTAGACTTTTAAGAATGTTGCATATGCACTAAAATTACTATGATTCAGAGTTTAATCTGTTAATAGCTGTGTCAATCATAGGCTGATTTGGATTTGATCCATGAGTAGAAACCAGTATATTTATAGTTTTAAGAACCAAAACCCACCTCAGTGTAATTTTACATCTCCTTTTTTATCATTTATCAAGCATTTTATCTTGTGTGTGTGTGGAGCCAGCGAGAGTGTGACCTGGCTCAGCTGGAGCTCTTTGGCCCCAAAACTGTGGAGCCTCCCAAGGAATGAATTAGATGCTGTCTTGGTAGCTCATTTTTCGTGATACATTATGGCTGCCAGGAACTTGGAAGTGCACTCTAAATTGTTTAAAGCTTCTATGTTTGCTGTGTCATTAGGATTTCCTGAATCAGACCCAGACCGGAAGGACTATATGGACCAGGACGGCCATGTTTATTCCAATGTATGGTGTAGAAAAAAACGAAAGCATTCTCCAACGACAAGTCAGATCAGTCCTGTAACACTCACATTCAGCCATTCAGTGACTGGTGAGGGTGAGAGAGAAGAGCCAGGGTGTGAACTCTCCCCATGAGCGGTACGAGCGTCTGAAAGCGTCCACCCACTCACCCGGTCTGCACGGTCGCAAACCTTTTAGTCGCAAAATCGCACCATTGCATCTGCTGAGGTGTGAAAGGGAGATAAGAGGGAGAGAAAAGTGAGCCACAAATTAGATGGATGGAGGGAGAGTGTTAGAAGAGAAGAAGAAGAAACAAAGCAAACAAATGAATGGATAAGGGAGAGAGAGAGAGAGAGAGAGAGTGTACATGCAGGTGAGGACAAACAGCGGAGTCATTTTGTCACTTTTATTAAACAGGAATAAAAAGTTAGAAGAAGTGCTTCTTCTCTCAGTCACTCAGGTGGAAAATGTTTTCTCCGATACAGACAGAATGTGATAAACAGAGTTGGAAACATGTCATGCCAAATAAATAAGGACGTGGGCTCAGCGTGATCAGACTGATGAATGGCTCTGTCTCCGAGCACAGCAGTTTGAAAACAAAGTACCTTTTCTGTCTCTGAAATGTTTCTGGGAAAATATCCACTCACCTCCACAAAACATCTCGCCTCCCACGCCAGCTCCCTGTTGATGGTTTATGACTATAATTTGGTTTATTGAAGCATTGCCAAATGTTCCCCCTTTTGTTTCTGTATCAGGAGGAGATAATAAGAAGTGTCCCAGAACAGTTTAATATAATTATATTAATAAAGTTTAATTTTGCCTGTGGGTGGATGGAGATGTTCGTCCATCTGTCCAACACTGAGTTGTCTGAGCAAAACTACTGGTGAGATTTACATGAAATCAACAGAGTGATACCTGTATGGTCCCTTGAGTCTGTCAGTACCTTCCTATATATTCATGTTTTATATTTAAGGTTTGGTTCAGGCACTAAAACTGGACTGCAGCATGGACATGGTAAAAAAAAAAGGAAGAAGAGCCCTGACAGAATGCCAACAGCAGGTCCCAAGTGTCAAAGTCAGACACTTGTCCGGTTTCTCTCAGTCTGTCTTCTTGTCTGTTCTTGTTTCCTGTTCCCAGTCATGGTGTGACTCTCACTCTCTCTTAAAGCCAAGAAATTCATCACATATTCTGCCCAGGTCTTGTTCTGGCTCCTTTATCCAGGGACCTACAGGAGCTGACGTGGTCCAATTTCAGCGTCTTTAATTAACTAACTCAAACACAACAGCCCTGGTTCATCTCCACGGCAGGACCTTTGATGCATCACGCTCATCACCTCCCCTTCCTCTCCCTGTCATCTCTCAACTATCACAGCCACCATGTTGCCCAAAACCTACGTTTAAAAAACTGATGTCATGTCATGTCTCTTCTGGTTTAGTGTAAATTCCCAAAATAAACAGTGTATATCAATAATATCAGAGCTCTAAACTGTATTTAATGTCAACTTTAACAGCCCTCCTCCATCAGTACAACTTTACTGCTCTGAAATGTTGTTTTCATTTCTAATTAATTCATGTCACCTCTAAATGAATGGAGATATCAATGAAGCCATGCTGCCTTCATATTACAAGTCTATCAAGACAAGGAGGGATTCGTGCTGGGAACCTTCATGTGGAACATCTGCAGGAAGTTAATAGGAAATGAAAGAAAAAAATGGTGTGCGACAGGTAAACATGGAGGAAGTGTTGCGTTTGGTGAGAGGAGGTGTCAGGTGAGACTTCATGTCTGACCTGTGTCGGCTGCAGCTGCTGAGCGGTGTCAGTAAAACAACCCGTCTCCCATCTCCTCGCCTCTCACACTGCAGTCGATTTGCGGCGTGCGGCAGTAAAAAACTTGATTTGTTGGCCCTTTAAAAATTGATTTGAAGGTCAGGTGGAAGCGTCGGTGGCGACAGAGGCAGAGGCGGTAAACAGCAGGGACACAGACTGAGAGCCAGAGACACTGAGAGCAAAGTAAATGGCTTCATTTGCTGAGGTACACACCACTTCACTTTACTGTTGCTTGAAACTCAGTGTGTGCGAGTGTGTGTTTCATGGTCGCCTCTTGTTGCTATCTGTCTTCTGATTGGACGCGTCTCACCTTTCTTTCTCCTAATTGGACGACCCAGAGAAGGCAAGCTCATTGTCTCTTTCTCCTCGGTCGACCTCAGAAAGTCCAAAACTAAATGATGAGCTGGAGGTGGACTGTGTGACACGGTGTAATTAACGTCCTCCTAACTCTGGTCACTGTGGATACACATCATCGATTAAATTCCCAGCCAGTGGTAACCCACGGCAACCAACATGAGAGGGAGGCTCTGTGTCTGTTTTTTGTTCTTCAGTCAATTTTTTATTCGTTTGTTTAAATTCATGTCTGCCCCTCTTTCTCTTTTGTGTGTGTGTGTGCACAGGGCGGGGTTTGAGCAGGATATCGAGGGCGACCACTCGTTTCACCCAGACAGCTGCCATGGTAAGATAAACCTGGCATTTTACAGCCGCCATAATGATGATAACAGCTCCGATATGAGGTGTAAACAGTGTCAAAATCAGTGGAGTGTAAAACTACAGCAGTGATACAGACGGTAAATTGGACAGTAAAAAAGATAAATGTGACAGAGTTAAGGACATGGATGGATTTTGTGCGACACAATCTGACTGTGTTTGTTTTGTTGTGTTTGTGCAGCCGACGTCTTGGCGACAACAAGGAACCAGGAGTCTGGAGCCGACTCTGCCTACGGTAAGAAACTCTTCTTCTTCTTCTTATATCTGGTTCGGTGCAGACTTAGCAGCAAAGAATCATGGGAAAGGGATAGAAGAAGATCTCTCATCGTGGAGGTGACTCTGCAGCATCACCTGTGGACAGGTGTGGTACTACATTATATACTATTAAAGTAGCCTCTAAAGTGTGCCTTCAACATTAATAAATCAATAACCTGGGCATTAATTTAACCAAGGCATAAAAACCCTAAACAAGAATGTAGGAAAATAACCTGAAAATTGATGTCGAAAATTATCAATACAGTATTAACAACCCTGCTCTCAGCATCACTGACAGTGTAGACCTCTTGCTCCAGTAACAAGGGGGTTGATGGAGGCTAATAGAGGCTGGTGGAGGCTGATGGAGGCTGGTTGAGGCTGATGGAGGCTGATGGAGGCTGGTGGAGGCTGATGGAGGCTGGTTGAGGCTGGTGGAGGCTGGTGGAGGCTGATGGAGGCCGAGGAGCCTCCTCTCTCTCTGAGCTCCATCTCCACCAGGAGATGCTCAGTCCTTGCCTCGTGCTGATACAGTAGCTCCTCTGACATCATTACCCTCCACCACTTTACAGTCCAGCAGATCAAAGCTCCTCACAGCCGGGATGTCTGCTCTGTATTCATGGCTGCCACTCGGCCTCTATACCTGCCTGTCAGGACTCCTGCCTGTAAACCAGCTCAGGGTTTGTCATTCACTGAGCGACAGCAGACCCACACAGTGAATCCCATTAAGTCTCCATAAGCTGCATTACTGTGATTACAGCCAGAAAAGGGGGCAGGGGGGCCAGCAGGGCTGACAGCACTCTGAGATTTCTGATGCGAGCTCTACTTGACAGGAGCTGAGTTTGTCTTTCAGAGGCACTTGAAGTGAACACAAGTGGCTGCATCGCATCAGCAGCGGTGAAGGACGAGGTGAGGAAGAGCACAATGAGGGAAGAGGATTAAGAGAAAATGAAGATAAATGATTAGTTGTACTTATTCAACACTAAAACATATCTGAAATTATCTGCTCAGTCCAGGTCTGAATGACATCTTTTATCTCCGAGTCTCTTTAGAGTCAATCTCTGGCCGTGTTTGACATTGTCATGTTTTCTTTTTTTTCCCCTCTTTTGCACCCGTCCTGCAGGGAACTTGTTGCAGCTTATTCCTGCAGAGCAGCTCTGATCAGTTCCCTGGAGCTTTTTTCTTCTTTAAAAAAAGAAAAAAAAAATATAACAAAAAAGAGCAGCAGACCTCAGTCCCAGAGTCCTCTGAGCTTAGAGAGCGGCTGGTTTTGTATTCTGCCTCCAAAGTTAATTGCATTCACCTGGCATCTAAATGAGGCGCTGTTAGTCGGCTGGAATGAAAAGTACCTGTTTAAAGAAAAGGAAGCCAGAGAGCAAGGCGAGCTGCTGTGCAGAAAACACGAGGCCACTGTAGAAAGCTGTGCTGGAACAAGTAAACATGTAGGTTGGGGCTTAAAGCTTCACCAATCGATATTTTTACATTAACATCGCAGCGAATGGAGGAGCACTCACCTGCAGGAACATTCGCTCCGTGCACAGTCGAGCGCTTATGCTGCAGCTGGAGGAGGAGAAATCTCACTGTTAACCATGTTTCCACACACACTGAGCTCAGGTGTGTTTCCATGCGGCTGCTGCAGCTTCACCTCAGCCTCTAATTTCCCTCTTTAATCACTGAAACAGCAGCAGGATGTGAGTGTGGGAATGAAGCCTGCAGTCACTTACATAGCAGGTTATCAAACAATGACTTCCTGCTTGAATTTCCCCCCT
The DNA here is from genome assembly GCA_900303245.1 of Selene dorsalis. Lineage (NCBI taxonomy): Eukaryota > Metazoa > Chordata > Actinopteri > Carangiformes > Carangidae > Selene > Selene dorsalis. The sequence continues at coordinate 20,515 of OMNW01032752.1, forward strand.
CCGTTAAGTATGACTTTGCAGACAGAGCTACACCTCGCTGTGCAGTGATTAGCCCCGACTGACTGATGTGATTACAGCGCAGCAGATGTAAAAGCAGCGGGAGGCTCGAGCGACGCCGTCTGATTAATTTTCATACTTCCTGAGATTCATCTCTTGACTCGTACTAATTGTGTCGTGATTAACCGTGTCATTTAAGTTTTAGATTTTATTGACGCCTGCAGCGATCACCCAGGGAGTTAATGGCACCATAACACAATACAAAAAAAAAAGAAAAGAAAGAAAAAGCGGCTGCACACTCCGGCAAACATCAGCCACATTCTTCACACTTCCATTGTGAAACTTTAGTTTAAATATGCAGCGATTAAGCCGGAGAGTGAGCGGTGGCGCTGCCATTATACAGTAGGACTGACAGCAGGCACTTCCTCCATAATGGCGTCGGAGGCATTAACTTCATGGTGTCAGGCAGCCAGGCATGAAGGACTCTGAACACAATGACTGACTGATGTTTGAGCCTCGGCACACCCCGTATCTATCCGCCGCACCATGCAAGAGTGCCTGTCGTTACAGTAATGACATCGTTTGGCAGGGAACTATTCCCGTAATGACGTTTTCGCTGCAAATTGGTTATTTAATGTACTGCGAGGGAGGTCCCCCTGGGTTTAGTTTTGGCTCTGAATGGACATAAATTGGCCATTATGCTGCAGTGTGCTATTACAGGGTAGTTTTCTATTAGATGAGAGTTGACATTGTACAGAATGAGTTCTGCAAATGCAAATTACGAGGGTGCATGGCTGACATGAGCGCTGTCTGTCTCTGACCTTTACATTACTCATTGTAATGTTGGCAATCCGGGAAATGAAGTTTACTCTGCCGTCGAGCTGAAGAGTGATCAATTAAAATGGGCTTCGTGTCCTTATTGTTGACTTCTCGGGAGGTTGAGAGCCACAAGACGGATCTTTTTGTCTCCCGTTTCTTTTTGTTCTGTTTGTTTGGACAGAGGCCTCATAACATTTTATGATGATGCGACATGGTCAAAAATATTGTGGACTCAGCCCACCGGCTTCAGCCTGCTGCTCTAACAAGCTCCACTTGATGTTCACGATCAGCTCTGTGCAGATCAGTCAAGCTCTTCCATACCTTCTGTTAACATGAGCTGATTGTAGACGTCGTCTTGACCATGTCTGTTAACAGTTATCACTCCGCACCGCTGCGTTAATATTTGAGCATATTTTTTTCAACGTTGTGAGGCCTTCAAGGGTTTCTGGACAATATTTATCTTAGTTTTTGATTCATGTATAATGAAGTCATATTTACATAAAAATGTGCATATTTATCCATTCTCAGGGTTACGGGTTCCACAAGTAAAAATATCCCTTTAAGGTACATTTTAAACAAATAAGAGATGCAGTTAATTTACAGTTAATGACAATTAACCTTTGACACGTAATCACAGTTGTATATTTTAATCACAGCTTTAGTATGACCACATGAATGAGAGTGTTGAAGGAACATGAGTGGTATTGCTACATGTTATTCTCAAATTATTTATAAGCACCTCAATAATTAATAACAGCTGCTGCTTGTGTCTTGATATTAAGTCAAAACTGGTCATCTGCTAATCAGATGGTCGGGGGTTTAATTCTTGGCCTCTTCAATGTGCGTGTCTTCAACCTCCAGTTGCCTCTAATGCATCATCAGTGTGTGTGTGTGTGTGTGTTGTGGAGGAACACACTGTGCATGTGGGTGAAGGGTAAAAAGCTCTGAGTGGTCGATAAGACAGGAAAAGAGCTATTTTTTATCATTAAAAAACAACTTTGACACCTGACCTCAGTTCCTGTCGCTGCGGCGCCTTGACACTGAGCCACGGTGACAATGGACAAAGAGATTTTAGTGTCAATGATGCTGTTTTCACCTTGATAACGGCTCTGGCAAATTGTTGCTTCAAGAGCTGAAATGGCTTGAAAGCGAAATTATTCATTTATTGAACTCTTTTTTTTCCCTCCCATGTCACCTGGCAGCTTCTGTCAAAGAAAATATCAGAATAAAAATTCTGAAGCTATCTGGTGCGATAAAGTGAACGTGTAAATACATCAGTGTTCACAGTGCAGTTCACAGCAGTGTATTTGGCCTCTGGTTACTTAATTTGTACCAGATTTTTTTTGCAATAATAAATAATAAAAGACTCATGTTATCATCAGTCTTACATATAGCTACACATTTAACACAGATAACATCATATTCACAAGGTAAATTTAAATGATGGCTCTCGTGCAGTGTTACTTTTTCTAATGAGCGATGGCCTGCTTCACAATTTAGCTCTGACTCTGTGACCAGCAGCTCAGATGAGCTTTTATTTTGAAAAACTGTTTTGAGAGGTTCTACTGAGGCTGTGAACTTCTCCAAAGACATTAACAGACATGAGCATGAGTTTAACTTCGACTCTGCTGCAGAAACTTCTTGTTATGCGTGAAGGTCGGAGTCGGCGTGCTCCCCGTCTTAACCTCTCCTCGCTCAGCCGGCGTCTGGCTGTTTGTCAGCGTCAGGCCTCCGACACCCTGCTGCTCCTCCGCGGCGCTTCGGGGGGATTTCTGTGGCCTGGAGGGAGACGATGGTGTGACTCACATTACATTCAACACAACGGCCTCCTCTGTTATTAATGACACGAATGTTAGACTTTGACATTTAAAGGATACTTAAGAGATCAAACGCTGTGTAATTGAAAAGTTAAGCGTCTTATCGCACGATGGCAACCACTGACATGACATTTAAATTAGAACGAGGTCTCCATTTCAAATCAGACAAGTCTTCCCCCAAAAGTCATAATTGATTCATAGACAGATGAAATTGATCCGTTGCGTGTTCTCCAGAGGATTCCCCAAAATGTCAAACTGTTCTTTTATTACTTTACTCGATTTACATATCATGTGTTCACCTTCAACCATGACACAGAGACGACATATTCAACCTTCAGTGTTGTGATTACACTCAAATCTGAGGGATAGAAAAAAAGTACTGTAGTTGCTTTGAACATAATTCTGTAACTAAAACTGAGAAATGTAGCGTCTTAGTAAAACACTGCAGTGTCTTAAAAATCAGTGAGAGCTTGAGCTTAAATTCTTTAGTATCAGTGTCACAAATTGGAAATTTGCAGAATAAAGTCATAATATCAGGGGAGCAAAATTGTAATTTTGAGCATAACATCATAACATTTCGAGAAAAAAAGTGATAATAGAAACCACAATATAATATATTATATATAAATATGAAGTTCATTCGAGTCATTTTCGGCTAATATGAGAAGAGCAACAGTGTCAACCTGCTTTAAAATGAGGAACATGGAGCTTCCTGTGAAAGTCTATTGTAGAACAGGTCTGACAAATAAAGAGATCCTTCATCTTTTGCCACATCATCAGCATCATTATCATCACCAGGACACTGAAAACATTGTCTAATGAACTGATTCTCTTCAATTATCAGACATAAAAACAGCAGCTGCCAGATGCAGCTCAGTCTGTACTGGAAACTTCTAATATTACAATTTTTCTTGAAATATGACATTTTCCTCCTGAAACTACAGCCTCACTTTCTTAATATTAAGTCTTTTTCTTGAAATCTTATAATTATGTTATTCTTCTTCTGGTAATGCAGCACCAATGATTTTGCACACAGACTGTTGGCTTCTTATATAAACGGGGGGCTGTGCGTATGTGTCCTATACTGATGCCCAGTTTGTTCTCCGATAATCAATTCGACCTCATCATCCTATCACTGACAACATCTACACCACAGTACATCTGGACGGTTTGATCGGGCACAGCTGGAGAAGCCTCAGATATCAGTGAGGCTGACGCATTCGGACAAATAGAAGGTGGATCGGACAAAAACCTGTGAACCCCACATCGTCGGGCTGAGGCGGTCAAACATTAAACATCCCCATCAGATCTCCGTCGTGATGAAACACGAGCTGCAGCGGTTCAGGAATTAGCCGCTGCCCTCGGTGAACATGCATAAGCTCATCGTTAACGCCCTTCATGTTTTAATGAAGCTGATGATTAAAGCTGCTCCAGATCTCAAAGCCTCATCTCCACTGAACTGATATCAAAAACTTATCTTTAGTAATATTATGAGATCAGCTGCTGGATTTGTCTGGATATGAAAGGTGCGTCTTAATGTCATCCGAGAGAAACTTTCCCAGAATCCCCTGGGGTCAGAGTGTTTCCTGTCTTATAAGCAGTGCTGTGTCGTCTTTGGGCCGGTACAGTGTGTGGTGGTGAAGCCCCGACCCGGGGGTCAGCAGGTGATATCTGCCTTGCTCGGGGGCACGTCGGACAGCGCAGAGCTCCGGATCGATGCAGGTGTCCAACCATCAACCTCGCAGTGCGCCATCTGCTCGGAGGTCACATTCGCATCGCCATAGCAACACTCACAGTAATCGTTTCCCTTCATCCTGTGCTCAGGGCTGACACACACACACACACACACACACTGACACGGAAGCTGCATTTCCTCCCTGCGTGTATGAGACCTTGAGATCCAGTGTTGATGACTGAGCAAAAATGTCAGTACTCAGGCACCGTGTGTGTGTGTGTGTGTGTTTGTATGGTCAGATAAATGCATGAGCTGCATTAACAAGTGTGTATCCACGGTAACAAAATACAGCGGGTCAGTGAAGGAGGTCAGGATGTCTCCATTAGATCCTGTCCTCTGATGGAGGAGTGAACGTGTCTCTCACCTCAGTCAGTCCTGAAGAGCTGCTTCTCCAAAATACCACAGAGGCTCCGCTGCTGGCTGCGTATCGACCCTCTCTACCTGTTGGGTGGAGGTACAGGTAGCACAGCATTTCAAGAAGTGCCATAAATCTCTACATATACATGATCTCAGTGTTGCGTTCAGATGAATGCGTTCATTGAGTACGTGTATGTTTTTTGTGAACGCAGTGGCAACTCTTCAGAGTGTTAGACAGTTTTATGGCACGCCGCGTTAACATGTCCATAGACACGGTCCAGCATCAATAGTGTGGAGCTGCAGTTCAGACACATCTACCACTGCTGAGGACAGGACAGTTTGTGTGAGTATATGAAGCTGTTTTATGAACAAACAGGTGAATACAGACAGAAAAAAATCACACGTTTTTATTATTTTATTTATAGTGTTAAATGCAACTCTGGTAGAATAATTCATTTAGTTTGGGAACAGCAGTGATAGGAGTCTGGTAATTGAGGTAGAAGGAGGTTCTATGGAAATAGATTAGCAGCCTATTTATTTAAAAAAAAAAAAGAACTATGAACTTCAACGAGTTCATTAACATCTGTATAAGCTGAACTTTGAACTAGTTCTTTTTTACCCTGTATATGTAGAGAAGGGTGTTATCGTTGAAGCATTAAAAACAGACTGAAGCTCTGCACCGACCGGATTTATGGAGGAGAGGTGGGTTTTAATGGGACCTGCTCTGACCGCTGATTTTAATCCTGTCCTGGGGGTATGTGGTATGTGGGTGTTTCTTCACCCCCGACCCCGGTAATGATTACAGCCACGGTGATCTCCTGTTCTCATGTGAACTGGCTGCTGCACCTCAATTAAATCCCGGCTGGAGCCCGGTACTTGTGCTGTAATCTGAAGGAGGGAGCTGCTTGTTCTTCAGTTATCAGCGCAGCGTGAATGTTGACTTCTGTGTGAAGACAAACACCTGCTAACTGGCCTGTTTCAGAACCAACATGAGGACAGAAAAGGAGTAGTTTCTTTATATGTTTTACATGATATCTACTATATTTTTATTGGATCATTCAGAAAACAGTCAGCCAATCAGAAAACCTCTGTAACTTTATGATATCACACGAAAGCAGTTGCTGCCCACAGCCTGATGGCAACATCCCCGGTCCTTTAGGCTGACACCGACCTGTTGTTACTAGAGCTCCAGGGAAGTTTGGGCTGTTTTTATAAGGTCATGGGGTCACCTGAGATGTGTGTGTGTGTGTGTGTGTGTGCGTGTGTGTGAGATTTGTGTGTGCTCACAGGAGCTACAGTAGCAGCAGGTTGTGGCTTCAGACCAGAGGAATTGTTGCTGTGTTAACTGCAAAACAGACAGTGAGCAAACACACACTCTTTATCTCCGTTGTAGAAATCAACAACTTTGAACTCCGCTCTCCGTAAGAGACAATAGTCTAATTACAGTGTGTGTATAACAGAGAGACAAAGAGTGTGATTATGCCTAACGACTGTCTCTGATGTGCTTCTGCGCACAAGAAGAAAGACAAGAGTGTGTCGAGGAAAAAACGTTGTTAAGTGTGTGTGATCACGTGCGCACCAATTACTTGCCAAGAGATTTTGCGTTTCAGTGCGTCGTTATGTTGTTGTATGTGTGTGAGTGTGTGTGTGTGTGTATGAGCGAGCAGGCAAAAGAGCCATCATAGCGTGTTAAAGTGTTTTTTAATGAGCTGGAACTCTTACAAATGGACTGAGTGTGTGGTGCAGCTCATGCTGAGCAGGCAGGGATGGTGGTGGTGTGGGTGTGGGTGTGGGTGTGGGTGTGGGTGTGGATTAGGGATAGTGGTGGTGGTGGTGCTGGAGGAGGAGGAGAGGGAACGTATTAAACAGCCAAAAGCCGTTGTTTCGATGCTAATTACCTTCATCTTCTGCACTGCGTGCTGAAGAATGAGGCGAAGAAGGAAAGCAGCTCAGCAGGCAGATGTTTGTCACTCAGCAGCATCTGGACGGTGTCGAGTGGTGACGGTGAAGTTGATACTGGAGTTGCCAGGTCCCAGTTGTAGCTCACCAGTGAGACCAGTAGGTTCAGACCATAGTTTATTTGGTTTTATCAGGAGCTTACAAGTTTTACCCACATGTAAGCCTTTTGTTTTGATTAATGAAGCGAACACCGAAAACTGCAGTTCCTCTAATGACCACTAGAGTCTGGCTCCGACACTGAGTCAATCAAACAACTTTACTGCTTAAATAAACGTGTTTACAACTGATTTCCTCCATCATGACGACTTCTTCTGTTTTGTATTATTTAGGGCGTTTTGAGTGACAGGGGAATGAGGGAAATCTGTGAAATACGAAACCTTAAATTCCACCTCTTTTCCCATATTTGGATTAGCAGGAAATTGGTGGGGCGGACTCAGGCGCTTTAATATGAAACCTGTGGGTGACATCACAGAGGCTGCGTCCATTTTTATTTGCAGTGTATGACCAGTATTTATAGTACTCGTACTTTACAGATCGTACAAGGAGCTGCCAGTGTCTGGTCACTACTGGTCCGGTCCACTGGGGATACTGGTGCTCTAATGGTGGTGTTGATCACCAGTTGGTCTACTGGCTGCTCATATGTTCATATCAATACTAAAATCAATACTACAATTGCTGTAACTGAGGCGACATGTAACCTACAAACACACACACACATGTTTTTATGTGACCTGTTTGATTGTTTCTTTGTGTTGTTGTGTGTGTGTGTGTGTGTGTGTGTGTGTGTGTGTGTGTGTGTGTGTGTGTGTGTGTGTGTGTGTGTGTGTGTGTGTGTGTGTGTGTGTGCGCACAAGAACATTTTCTCTGCTGTCTCTTTGCTGACATTCTCTCATCAGTCATGATTGGCTCACCCAATCAAGACTCTGCATTACCCCTGGCTCACACACACACACACACACTCACACACACCCACTAACACACAAACCCGGACACACACAGCATACACCCCACATTGATTGACCCGGTCGATGAAAACACAATATGGAGCTCAGTGGGAATCAATCAACAACAAGAAAGCACACAGTCGGAGGTGTTTCACCCTATCAGTTACGTGTGTGTGTGTGTGTGTGTGTTAAAGAAAGAGACTTTAGAGAGTTACCTCTACATATGTGTCTGATTCTGTCTGCTCTGACATGGAAGCAATGTCTCTCCTAAGACACACACAGACACACACACACACACACACACAGACACACACACACAGTTGAGACGGTGGGGAGAGGAAACATTCATCAACAGTAAGAGTGAAACATCTTGCATGTTTCTGACATTAATATACAAAAATAATCAAACTCTAACAGAGCCAATCAGAGGCCTCTGATGTCACTCATCTGTCCACGTGTGAACTCACAGTAATAACACCAGTCCTCTTCCTTTCCCACTGAGTCAATGAAAGACACAGTGTGACGATGGACAATGATTAAACACCAATCAGCCATCCAATTGAAACTCTACCACCTACTCTATCGAACAGTCATCACCACGGCGACCGTTGCGTTTTTACACATCAGGAAAGAAAGGAAAAGATTTCACATAGAACAAAACCATTATGGAGTTAAGTGAATTTCCAGCTCTGAGTTTGTTAAATGCTTTTTCCCTGCGCTCCCATTATCTGCATCTGGATAATATAGAGACTAAATGGAGGCTGTTAAACCTAAAGTAAAAGTCTGCTACTGGCATATAAAAGATTATACACACACACACACAAGCTGCCATGTGTGTGAAATGTTTCTGAGCTGTTAACACAGTGTGATAATGGCCGTAATGGTATTAAATGACTTGTAATCTTCACTGTGGGAGCCTCACACCACCATGACCTCAGTCATATTTATTATTATCATCATAATGTATTTACATCAAGAGCGCAGCTGCAAAAAGGCTGCATTATAAAGTGGTGGCTGATACTGGGGAGTAGTTTGCACTCTCTGGCTGCTGGACAGGGGCGGGGTCCATTTTGAATCCAAATCAAATTCACTTTTGGTTCAGTGTCTGTCGCCTCGGTGACACCACAGATATCAGGAAATAAACACACACTGATGGTGCAAACAAACATGATGGACCAGCTTAAACATCACCAAGTTAATGCAGTAACTGTGAATTAAGATACTTGTGAGAGGATACTTTATTATCTGTTTAAAGTGTAAAAAAAACAAGAGCTGCTTACTGTTGATAACCTGAGGGAGCCAGAATGTGATTAAGTGTCACTGGAGGATAAAGTAACATTAAAGGTCCCATGTTGTATTAAGGAGCAAGCTCATGTGTGGTTTGATTATGAATCAGGTCTAGGTTTTATATTAATACTATGAAAGCATCAAAGCCTCAGTCCACAGAGAAATGCACACAGCCTGCATTTTAGCAACTGAACCTTAAAACAAGCCATCTGGACCTATGCATCTTTGTGATGTCATAACAAAGCAGCCACCATGCCCAGCCCAGCCTGTGCAGGATTCGACCCTCTCTCTTCTGATTGGTCAAAAGCTACCAGACAACTAGAGCTCTATGTAGAAGCCTGGGGAACCACACTGAGAAGGTTTTTACCTCTTACAAACACAACATCTTTTTATGGATCAATACTTCAGAAAAAAACACAAGAGGAGTGTAAAATATGTGACCTTTAAAATAACAATAAACAACAAACAACACAAGCTTGCAAAGAGGAAATAGTTTATCTGACGGTATAATAACTGCAAAGCTTGCTGTCGCACCAAACCGTCAAAAGTGTAAAATAATGGCCCTTTATTGTTTTATTCACTGAGTTATGAACATGCGGCATATCCGTACTGCCACTTTACTCTTAAAAAGGAGTTGATACATGGATTTAAAACAAGAAATAGAGTTAATCAGAAATGCTTTTCAACCTCCTACCTCTGCTGCAGGACGGCATCATATTCAGGAAACTGCACGACTCTGACACAGATCAATAAAACCAGCACCGTCAGGCTGAAATCTGCTGGTGATAAACTTTAATTGTCTTCTGTTGCTGGTTATACGAGAGGGAGACTTAAGGACATACTTTTAACCAGATGGAAACCGAGGCTCTGGTATGTTTTGGAGGGGTTGGACTCTTGACTGATGGGTAACGCAGCCTGCTACAGGGAGCCCTGGATGTTGTGTTGCATCTCTTTATCTCTCTTCGAGTTTCGATTTAGGGGCTCAAGGCGCACTTTAACAAAAAGAAAAAAGAAAAAAGTCTGCCACTCTTAAATGATGGAAAGTAAGCGAGCGCACATGTGGCCCAGAGGCAGCAACCACAGAACAAACACATCGACAACAACGCCAAGGAAACGACCATTAAAAAGGTGGAGTGAACAGTCCATTAACGCCACTGAGGGAGCGTTAGCGGCGCCTCCCTTCCCATCACCATTATCATCACTGTCGTCATCATCATCATCATCATCATCATTACTGCCACATCAGGGCTTAATGTGGTGCTTAATCGAACTAACTGGAGAGACACATGAACCGTCCTCCAGTGGGAACGTGGACGAGTTCCCACCAGAGCCGACTGGGTGCAGTGAGGTCAGCTCCGACGTCCACATGGTCTCCGAGCAGCAGAGAAAATCCTCTTTCTGGAGGTTTTCTGTCTTCGTCCTTCAGCGTGAGGACATCTGCTCGCTGCAGTAATTACACCACCTGATCATCACCTGTAGGAGGAGCTCCGTCAGAGATCAGACGTCCTTCTCAAGGTTTCCTCCTCTTCCTTCCCTTCCTAATGAGGACATAGGGAGACGTTTCCTTGATCCACGGAGATGTTTCATTGAATTGTCTGTGTAATGCGAGCGCTGTGAGATTAATAAACCTGACTGGCAGCATCTGCTGTGCTCAAGTGTCCTTGGGCCTGAGACTGGAGCTGTCTCCCACCTCTATAAACCACAAATCCACACTTTGTGTTAATAGTTTGTTCACTCTGAATTTTGGGGATCGAAAGACTTGTTGTGTATTGTTTTTCTCCCACAATGCAATGCTCAAAAAGAATAAAGGCAGTGCAGTTTAACTGGCGTTGGCTGTGACATTCAAGAGCACGCGTCTCCTTACCTGTTGGTATATAACACTATAAAAATACTAATTTTATACTGTGCAGAATGGAATTTAGGCACAAGAACTAAATCGTCTACTCTCCAACTGCATTTGAACACACCGTAGCTGTGTTTTAATTTAGGGGCCATGTCCCTTGGAGGCTGCTTTCAAAGACTGATTGCATCACAGCGACGCGACGCAACGCAGCTGTCCCACTTCGAAGGCTCCTTGGTTTCCAAGGCAACAGGTGGATCCTTTACAGCCCAAACTATCCTGTGGTCCATTACACAGACAACACGACAGACCGGGCAAATAAAACAGTGGCCGAGGACAAACAGGAAATCCTCCGTGGACCAGACACCTCATTTAAGTTTGTCCTTCGTGTCTGCGGCGGCTGCCACGCCTTCGTAAATCACGTCCTTCGGAAGACGCCTTTAGGGCATTTATAAATCTTCATCATCCACAGCATGGCCTGTGGTGGATATGTCTCTGTCTCAGTGGGTTTGTGGCTGTCAGTGTCAATGTTTCACACAGCAAACAGCGTATCAGACTGAAACAAACAGTAAATACAAACACAGCTTCGTTATTTTGGATCCTTTATTTCCCCAAGTCAGAGTCAGGAAAAAGGCGTCACGTGTTGATGCTTTGTGCCTTAAACATTCACTCCGTCAGTGCAGATACTGTGTCTGACTTACTTGACCTACAGTATATGTGAATACAGTGACACTAACAGGCTTCTGTAAGGAGGATTTGCCTCTTCCCTCCGTCCCTCTGGGCTTCAGCTGCTGCAAAATGTTAATGTGGCCGAGCACTGGTGGACCGGAACAGTGGGAGATACGTGTCAGTTGTTGGAGCCTGTAGCGGCCGTCAGGAGATCGTCTCTGTGACCAGATCATGTTGTTAATCATCCTGGAGAAATGTTGTATCACTGTGATGCATTTGCTTCTCCCAGACTGCAGTTGATATTCATTCAGCTCGACCAAAATGTATTTGTATATTCAGTTGTATTCATTTTTCATACAGGTCAGTGCAGTTCAAGGAGCTGATGAGCGAAAAAGAAAAGGACAATATAAGACATAGATAAGAAAATGAGTTATAAAAGAATAGATGAAATTCATAGAAATACAACAGTAAAGGAAGAGACACACACAGGTGAGGAGCACCTGCAGGCTGGAGGGTACAAAGGCAGCACCTGCTACAGAGAAACGACTTCATTCTCATTCAACACACACACCTGACACACAGAAAGCACATATACATACACACATACACACACATACACACACACACCTGTGTGCGTCGGCTGACCTTTAAAGTGACGGGGATAGTGTGCGTTACCAGCATGTTTGGTGGCAGAGCGAAAAAGTCAAACTTGACAAGGTGTCTCCTTATTCTTCATTCTCTCTCTCTCTCTCTCTCTCTCTGCTGTAGTCCATGGATATCATTTCTCTCTCTCTCTCTCTCTCTTCCATCTCTCTCGCTTCTCCGCCCCCCCTCCCTCTGCTCACACAGACTCTGTCACTAGTGTCTGGTTTCATGTGAATACCAATGGATCCAGTGGAGAACAAGTGAGCGAGAGAGGGAGAGAGAGAGAGAGAGAGAGAGAATGCTAATAGGGTCGAAGTTTCTGGAGCTTGACTTCAGCGTTGGGAGCGTCTGCCTCGGTCTTAAAGCCACAGTTCATTTTGAACACCCTGTGACAATGCGCTGGGATTTGACTGTGTGTGATTTGTCCATCGGGCCTTGGTTTTGTAATTCTACTACTTCCTGTTCGCTGAAACAAGTAACGCCTGCAGGGTCTGAGGTGCTGAGCACAAACACAGTGATGAGTCAGTGATGGTAGAGCTATGACCTGAGGACAAACAACAGCATCTGTCGTCGGTTCAAATGTCTTTAAACCACCAGAGTTTTCTTCAGTCTAGACTCTACACACACACACACACACACACACACACACACACACACACACACACACACACACACATCAGTCACCTTCACTAAGAGCAGTGTATTGTAGAATGGCTTCATGTTGTCAGAACATTGAAATTTACATTT
>OMNW01032753.1:0-21469 GCA_900303245.1 Selene dorsalis
CTCATTTCTTTCTAAAGCTTTAAACATTTCATGTGTGTGCTGCAGATACCTTCAAGGTCCAAATTGTGTTTTATTACTGTTTTTGGAATCAGTAATATAATCCACTGAATCAGTCAAATTTAGCATCATAATCTTATTATTCTGCTACAGCTGCCAATGAAATACATACAACACCATGGTTTACACAGGTGTTAAAGCCCGTCTTCTTCTCTTCCTTTCAGCCCCATCTCCTGTACTGTAAAAACACTGAATGAATAACATACTGAAGATCCAGTAGGATTATACACAAATATAAAGAAATTATTCACATTTGAACAGATGATGAACTTGAGGCAGAAATTAACTTTTAAATTTTTGGTGAAATGTTTGTCCTTTCCTATATATAACCCTTGAAGTCAGCTCTCTCCAGCACAGGTCAGCCTAGGCCCTCGATCTCCCTGTAAAGTCTCTGCGTTGTGTATTTTGTCTAGTTCTTTGGTGTGGTAGAAGGCGGAGAGAAGAACCAGGCGAGGAAGCACAGGATCTGGGTTGAGCAGTATTTATCTCAAAGCTTCACCTTACAGAAAAGGACATGAGGTTGTCTGTTACAATACAAAATATGTCACACTGCAATAAAACTTTTCCCATGGTCTTTTCCAGTAACCAGTATGAACATAACCAGCAGGTAACAGGTGTGTACATGGGTGAGTGAGTGTGAATGAGCGAGTGAGTGCGTGTCTATGCGTGTGAGAGTGAAAGAGTGTGTGTGGGTGTAAATGAGCGAGTGAGTGTGAGAGAACAATATTACAAAAAGAACCAAAACATTTTCCTAGCAGGGGAATTGTACAATGCTTCTGAGCAACCACATATATTAGTAATAAACTTCACAAAATCCACAGTCGTCTTTTCCACAAATAACTGCATCACCACATTAATATAGCTCTTAGCATTCATATTTGTTGAGCAAATCAACTGGATAGTGCAAAACAATAACTTTATATCTTTCGAATGAAGGGACTGAGTCCTCACTGCTTACCTTTCACAAAAGGACATGAGGTTGTGTCCTAAAATGGTCTCAACCAACAAAGAAGAACAGCCACAGACAGCACCAAAACAGACCAACAATGTGGTGCCCTGTGGGGGCTCCTTCAACGATTGATTCAAAATAATGAGGCAACCTCTGCAGGCTCTTTACATTAGTTCACCTCCTTACATGTACATAGCTGACACCAGACTTGTTGTCAACATGACTCAGTCAAACCAACCAAACAGAAATCCTACACATCTGAAGATAATCAGCAGCGTTTACCCAGGTTATAAAGGTGTCAGAGTCTTCAATGTCTATCAACAACATAAATCTTATAACTAAAATTATATCCATATATTTTGTTATTCTGTACATTTTATGTCTTTATGTGATAGCAAAGTAAAGATAGAGAATAATATGCTACTTACATGTGTAGCTGGACATGAGATGGGGGCCATTGTCAGATGTTTAGATCTCTTAGATCTATTCCAGAACATGCGCTTCAGCTGGTAGCAGCAAAGTCTGGTAGCTCTGAGTTTTTACTCAACCACTGCTTTATTTTTGTTGTGTTTTTGTCGTATTTTGTCAACTATTGATGGATACCTCTGTGGAGAGAGGAGATTCTTCAGGTGAGGAGCTTCTTTTATTGAAAATAGAGCAGATGGCACCCTGTTTCAGCTGAGATGAAGAGGTGTTTTCATGGTTGCTGTGCTGGTGGTGCAAAGATGAAGGCTTGGAAGTGGAGATGTAGCACTGTAGGTCCTATCTGTCGTCAGTCATCACAGAAAATTAGAGCTGGAGATATTGGTGATGACTCAGAAAGTAGACATTTTTTTCAAATCATAAAAATACTTGTGTCCATGTGGGATGTGGTGGAGAGATGAACACTGAGGGTGGTGGAGGTCATTCTGGACGGCTCAGATCATCCACTTCGTGGCAGCTTGATGGACCAGGAAAGCAGTGGTGGTGGACGGCTCCTCTCTCTTTGCTGCAGGATGGAGAAATATAGAAGATCCTTTGTACCTTTAGTCATCAGGCTTTCTTGATTCTTCTGCAAATGGTGATGAGATGACAGACAAATGAATTTCCCTTTGGGGATTAATAAGTAATTTGTATTCGTATTCGTAGTCTTTACCCCCTAGGCCCTGCCTTTTATCGCCTTTCTTCCTAGATCACAACCATCGGGTCCAGCTTTTTTCTTCAGCAGTAAATGTAATCCAGGTGATTGTTGTGGGTATAGTGGGAACAGGAAGTGCTAGCAGCCAAAGCGGCAAGTCTTTCTACCATGTAGATGAAACAAGCAGGCTACAGGCCAAAACAAAGAGCTTTGTTTTTAAAAAATGTATTTGGCTTGTTGTTGCTTCAGTTGTATGTTGGAGTTCCCCAGTGCATACTGATGTATATAACATGTACTGTATATTGAAAATCTAGAGTTTGATGTGAAAAGTTGAAGCCTCCACTGCAAGGAAGTACCCTCATTTTAAAAATTCTCAAAATGGTAGTTGAATTATTTTGCAGAAAAAAAACAATACTTATTTAACAAGGTTAATCTTTTTTCAAAATGTATTTTATTTTTTTTATTTAGGAAACACAGGGGGTTCACAGGCTGTAAATGGTGCAGCTAGCATTCAAACTGGGGATCTGCTGCTCAGGGCTCTCCCAAACGTTCAGTGCTCTTACTATTTTACCAGTGGGTCCAGTCAGATTGTTTTTTTTCCCATCAGATTTGTTGTGCAGTGCAGGACGAAGCTTAATTAATGTTCCACAGGAGTTATTTTTCATTATCTCATGGACAGATAATGAAGCCTGGTACCTGGTGCAACTTGACCATAGAGGGACAATGATGAGAAAAAGTCAGGATCTGTCTCACAAGTGCATTCAGAGAGTTTATATCAACAGTATAACCAAAATTTCAGTATAGACATGTCTGAGGTATATAAAGTCACAGGTCACTTTCTGTATAAATCCCAATAAAGATATTTTGAATATTTGAGTCTTGATGAAATGCACTTAATCAAGAAAAAAACTGTTAAACCAGAATAGTTCCTCTTTTTTCAGTATCAGATATCAGATTCAGGAGATGAAGGAATTAAGTCTTAAACAAGTGGTTGGTAGTAACAGTGGTCATATTAGTGTTGTAAACTTGACTGACCTGCTGCATCATTAATCAGCATCAAACACAAAATGCCAGGACAAACAGTTTTTTTATCATTTGCTCAATGTTTCATCAATCTTTGTAAGTTCCTTATTGATTTCCTGATCCATGCAGAATGGCACAGTAAAATAAAAAATGGTCCATTGTCCATAAACTTGCCAGTATCTTCACTTTTAAATGGCTAAATCTCTCCATTTAGCATTAAAATTCTCTCCTTCAGTGAGCTGCTGTTCCTCTGAGACTGCTGAGAGGAAATAATCTCTTTAGTAAGACAATTAAAATCTTGTTTTATGTTTTCACCTACACTATTTAGGCCTTTGAGCACTTTTGATAACCCGTGGGAGAAGTGGAACCAGATTTAAGGAGGACAGATTTAAGTCTCCCCTCAGCTTCATGAGGAGGGCAAGGAGAGATGAGAAGACATGAAATGAATAAAATTGTTTTATAGGAAGATGTGTCATCTCCAGGGAGAGTGGGGGCAGAGAGTTGTGTCGCATCTGCAGGACATGTACTGATAACAGAGACAAGCTCCTCCAGGAAAGCGTGGTAGACCTGAAATAATAAAAGGACAACAATGTGGAGGTCAAGGTGTGCTGCAGTATCAGGAATTCAAATTTGAATCAAGTCAGTGTCAATAAAAGTGCTTCCGGGAAAATTGATCCATTTAGCATAATCAGTAAATTGCAGATGACATCTGATGACCTGAGCTCTGGAGGCATTTTCTACCCTCATTTGATTCCACTCAGTAGAGAGGTGATATTAGGCGTACTGCAATGCGGGCGTGGTCAGTTTGTTGGAGTTTAAAGCCACTGGGATGCCGCTCTTCCTTCTGTACATTCCTCAATAAATATTGTTTGCACAGGCTAAAATTTGGGGAGAGAAACAATGCTCACTGGTGTCCTTAGGCAAAGGTACGGAGGAGTGTTTGTAGGCGCATGGTGGAAGTGTAGGCACTTCAAGGCAGTGCTCACACTGAAGCAACATAAACCCCTGTAAAACATCGCCCAGCCTGAGGAGACTTCAACAAAACAAAACAAATGTTTCATAAGCTGCTAGCTTTTATGTAATGTTATGTAAGGGGTGAGTGAAATGGTTGAGCACAGCTGAAGCACTGGTAGCTAGCTAACTGGACACACACAGCTACTAATATGGAGTGTCCTGCTGTAATATCTGGGCTGTACATCTCCATGACTGGATATCAGCTGAAGTGAAGGAGATGGTGAATGTGAGACATGAATGACTCCTAATACACAAACCAAATTTTTATAATATCAGATTTTATTTATCCACTGTCAAACATCTGAAAATGACCAGATCTTTATGATTTTTGTGATTGTGATGATCTGTTTCATTTGGTTGTCACATCATATTCCCTGTGCACATGGACTGGTACCTTGTCTGTGTGACAGAAGCTCAATATTAACCCTTTTCTCTCATCAAACTTTAAGACAACGTTTAGATAGAAACTCTTCACACCTTGTTTGTTTTCAACTATATAATTTAATGAGACAAAAAAAAATGAATTATTGGACATCTGGATCTAAAGGTATCAGAGAAAAAAGTCCAGTAAATGTGAGGCTGCTCAACTCCCACCTCCTCTCTGAAACATCCTCTGTCGACAAATAGGTTTGGTAAAAACAGATCACAGATCCTGCTTTCTTCTGTGTGTTTCAAGTGGACCAATTCACTTGAGGAGCTATCAGAGAAAGAATCAAAACAAAGGTTAGCAACCATCTCACCTACCAGCCTGTTCCTCACGTCCTTTGTCTTACTGTGTTATCGAAAACACTGACTTTTTATGTGAAATTGCTTTATTCTGTGCTTTTAATGGTCATAATGACTGGCTCTGTTTGCTCTTGATAGGAGGAGACCACTTCACTTCCTGCTAAAAATCTTATGAACAATCAACACCGATAGGATCCAAACCAGGAGAAGCTGAAGGCAGTGACAGTGAGGACAACAAATCACATCTGTTATTGTTCTTTGTTTAAGAGACACCTAAAGGATAATATAAGCTTGAGCAAAGGAAATCACACAGTGCTCCACCACGAGCTGACGACCACGAAGAAGAAACACAGTCAGGCCAGCGGCAGCATTATGATCTAGTGGACGTCCGAGTGGGAGTGAAGACGCAGGAACAGGAGGGAGATTTAATGAGAGCTGGACTTTTCTAGACTGATGGTTCCATGGGGCCGCAGAGACACGTGAGGACAGATATATGCTTTGACCTCTTGTCAAAAAGACAACAGGGAGGTGAGCATGAGAGAGCTTTAAAGAGATCAGGTGCAGAAAAAGAAAGATCCGTCACACACACACACACACCCAGACACACACACACATGCACGCACACAAACAAAATCACATAAATGGGCAGGAAAGAGTGTGTCTCTTCTTCTTCTTCCGCAAATCCGTCTTCTGAGTGTGGGGAATGAGTTGTTGCTGGAGCTACTGAAGCAGAGAAGCTGGTAAGGTAAGGTGGAAAAAAACAAAACTTTTCTCAAAGACCTATTCAGCTTAAAAAACAAACACGCACACTCATCACACTCATGCGCACACAGATGAACACACAGCTACACACACAAACACCGTCTTCATATTGATCAGTAAAGCTGAAGAAGCAGCTTCCATCTTCATTAGCTGCTGAGGTTTAAGTCAGCGTGAAGGTGAGACAGATGAGATTTCTGGGTTTGTGTGTGTGTGTGTGTGTGTGTTTGCATGTGCCTCTGTGTATTGTCAGCCTGCAGAGTTTCCATCTCTCAGTTGTCATCTGCATCTCATTCTTTTGGAATCCTTTAAGAGGTTTTCACGCCAGGCACTCCCCCTCTATCAGAGCCTCTGTGTGTCAATCTCTCGCTGACATTTGCTTCAACTCTGGAAAAAAAAAACAAAAAGAAAAACAAAACAACAAATGTGCAGAGTCAAAGAGAGGAAGTTTTCTTTTTTACACAAGTGCCAACCCTTGCTCTCTTCAGTATGTTGGACAACATCCAAAGTGGAGACCTTAGAATCGCAGGTGAAGATGTCCAAACAAACACTCGCCCTCCACAGCCTCCAAGTCTGATAAAATTGCTCCTGCAAGATACAGACAAGACAGGTCACCACCTACACATCTGCCATTTGGAGTGGGGTTGGGGGGGGCTGATACCAAAGCACCATCCAGAGGCTCCTAGCAGAGTGTTTACTGGCAGTGTCTTGTGTGAGTAAAAAAAAAAAAAGGCACCAAAGAGTCAGTGGCAGCCAATTGTTATAATGAGGCCACAGCGACAGCAAACACAGAACAGACTGGTTTGTTATTTGCTCTGTCTGTGACATTTTGCAGGTGGACTCTGCATTCAGATTGTGGAAAACTGCCATCTAGGTTGTTCAGTGTTTTTATAGTAGCAGTGTATCTACTGATATTGTTAAGAAAGAAAGATATTGTAAACTTACTAATTCACAAAGAATCATCACCCAGCTCGAGTGTGTCACTGTCTTTTCGCTCATTGTTTTAGTTTGTTAGAGTTTATACTTTTGTTTCACTTTAAACCCTGTGCTCTGGTGAGCTTTCCAATGTTTGTTTGTCCATTGTTTAAATTTTTATGGCCACATGGCTTCACTGTTACTGTTCAGCCTTTCTCGTGTCAACCATGTTTTTTTTCTCTCTTCAGAGCTCTGATACAGCAACTGTCTGCAGACACAGTTATAGCAACTGAATGAAAAAAAGTGGCACATTTAGAGACTCCTCATTTGTGCAGCAGCTTATTATGGCCCATAGTTATGTTTTGTCAAACAACATCTAATAACCCTAACCCAAAAACAGTCAAAAACATACATGAATATGACATAGTAGAGCAGTGTGGCAGTTTATACTGTAACATCAAAGAGCATCGAATGTTAACAGATTTTAACCTATGTCACATTTATAAATCTAACCAACCACTGTGACCATAGCAATGAAGCTGGACGCACCACTGTCGGTACAGTCTGTGTAAAGCCTGCTTTATGCTTCTGCGTCAACTCGATGCCGTAAGAATTCGCTGGTGCCTCAACACCTCTGTGCAACTTTTGAAGTTCTGTGTCAAGGCTGTTCATGAACACTTTAAAAATGCCGGTATAGCATACATTATACCACAATCATTTTTTTTTTCCTGAATTAGACTTATAGTAGTTGAATTCCTCCATCTCTTATGCATTGGAAATTAAATGTAGCTACAGCCACAGTGGGTGTGTCATGCACCACTTCTATATTACTCTCCACTTACATGGTCACCTATGAGTTGCTTGACTCCTCTCATGCTGGGTCTTGGTAGTTTGGTTGCAGGGTTATAAGTTGCTGAATTGTGTATCCTCAGTTTAAATTCTTGGAGGGAGCTCCAACTGGCACCCACAGAAATCACAGGTGATCCGCTACTATATGCAACCAGTATTTTCATATTCAACTACAGGCATACTTGGCACGACAGAGATAATTAGGCCTTTTTTAATCAATTAATGCAAGTAGCGACTGTGAAGAAGTTTAAGTCTTAGCAGCAGTGGTATTTATGAAGTCATTTGTGGCACTAGCTGTTTTTCCGCAGTAAGAACAATAGTACAGATGGGTTAGACCTATAATTATGCACTGTCAGAAACTTTCACAAACTATTAGTTACAGCCTCCAGTAATCAATCAACAGCAGTTTAAACATCAATGAAATTTAACACCTGAGTATAATTGAAGTGGACATCAGATGAGTCCTTATTTGCTACCCCTCACTCCAGCAGGGCTGAAAACGACTTTTATTACAGCTGTTGTTTGTTCAGAAGCAATCATAAACACTTATTTATGGAGGCAATTACTTGTTCTCAGAGAGATGTCAGATGTGTCCTTTCTTTAACTCGCTCCACAAGTATCGAACTTTCCAATTCTTCCAGAGGAACAGGCAGGTAGAGTGTAGTTGTTACCTGCTGCAGTACAACGTGGCACTACTGAGATGGATTGATCTGCAGTGTGTGAGGCTAATATGTGTATGTTTGTGTGTGTGTGTGTGTGTGTGTGTGTTACAGCCTCAAGGAAGTCTTATTTCCCGTGATCAGTCTTTATGATGATGGGTATGCCAGTTAACTTTATGACCCCACAGAGGACAAACACAGCACATTATCACTCACACACACACACACACACACACACACTTGACTTGCTGTAGTGTGTATTTCATGGGACAGACAGGACATTTTGTTGACTTATCTGAGGGGACATCAGCTCAGATTTATGACTGCTGATCTGAATGATCAGACACTTCCCTTAAAGGCTTTCTGATGTTTGTCTGAGTGAAAGCTTTTGGCACAAAATGCCAATTAGCAACATTTATCAACCTCGCAGTCATGGGAGAAATTGTCTTTCAAATGACTGCAAAAGTAGAGAATCACTCTGTTACAGTTACTGACATTATGAGTGTCATTGTTTTTACAGTATCTAATTATACCCTACGTATGGCAAATAAACTTTGGTGAAGATGATTCAAACACACAGGAAAGGTTTGGAAAACTGTGGATTTGCCAGGCAGACAATGTGCCATCTGTGACAAGATGAAAACGGTTTTCTCCTGTGTGAAACTCTGGCCAAACACACATCTAACTAACAATTTCTGCCTTATAGCAGGAAAAAACAAAGGGCAAACGAAGGTGGGAATTGTCAGTATTCCTATAGGCACAGTTCAAAGATGAGACCACGTTAAAAAACAAAAAAAAAGATGTCAAAATTAGGTGTTGAACACCCTCTGACATTCTCTCAGCTGAAACATAGCGCTTTAAAGTCTCAACACAACCATTGTCCAGTGTCCACCCACACATCTGCTCATGTTGTCTCTTCTCAGGACTGTGTGGGCGTGTGCAGACCGTGCTGGATTAACAGCTTCTTTGCTCTCCTGTTTTTTATTTATACATTTTTTGCACTTGTTAAGCCTGGACATGATAAAGTACACTGCAATCAATGCATGAAGATATGCTTTTGAGCCCATGCATTTGGTATACAGAGCAAACGACCAAACCAACAGGCAAAGATTTAAGAGTTACAGCGACTGTATGCATCATCTCAGCAACAACGCAGATAAAATTTATGTGGTTTACCTGTTGTGGAGAGAAGACAGACTATAGTTTTTCCATAAAACTCTAAAACAGGTGAGAAAGAAAAAGAGAAAGAAAAAAAATCATCGACTGGATGGCCTAAAAATGTCAGATTTAGTTAATATCCCTGCAACAATATTTCTACTGGTGAGTAAATCAGCCTCAAAGCACAAACTTTCCTTTTAAGACTCTGTTATTAGACTTTATGGAGCACCCACCGACCGCTCACTGTTAATACCACCGGCACAAAAGCTTATACTCAGCTTTGAATTAGTAATATTGTAAAATGAATGAAGGCCGGTCTTTCCAGGATATCAGCAAATCAGGAGGTCAAATTGAGTTTCAGGTTATTGACTATGCTGAAGAAAAGCTGTCTTTGTTTCTCTTTTAATACCAGTTCTCCATTAATACCAGTTTGATTTCACTGACCTCCATTGCCAAAGGGCTTGGATTAGTGAGGTGCCAGCTTTCATCAAACAGGATTTTCCATCAGCGAAGGGCAGACATTAACTCATACAGGAGAAGCCTGGTTAAAAGAGCAGCTTCACGGGGAGGTTTCCTTATCCTGTCCTGGTTACTTCTGACCCATATCTCAATCTGTATCTGAACTGAGTAGATATACAAATACCATTACATCCCGGTATCAGTTCCCCCTCACAGCCAAATCTTTTAGCTATGCTAGTGGCATAGCTCAAGGTTTGACAGTGATGGTCTGAATGTCAGTTCATCACACTCAAGCCTTAAATATCTCAACAATAGATCACCATGAAATTGGACCCAATACCCCAACTAATTGCAAAAACCTGCAAAATCGATCATCATCATTTCCATCAACCTCAGGTGCACATGGAGCTAAGTAGTAGCATACTATTATGCTAGATAAGATGGTACACATTAGCAATATTAACATTGAACATTGAAAGTTAGCATATAAACATTAGAATTAATCACACCACTGTGCCCCGTATATACAGTATGTGAAAAAAATAATCTGTCCTGTCTGCCCTAGACTTACCTACTAACCTAAACATAGGAGACCACCACCCAACCCATAAACTAGTGTGATCTGACAAAACAAAACAGAATGTGGTGTAAGCGGTGTATGGAAATAAAATAAGGCTGTAGGAATTATAAATAATCCCTGATCACAGAACAGCTGCTTCAGTAAGTTAACAATGTCCCATAAACACCTGATCTGACTAAAACCATAAACTCTCACGAGTGCTCAGTCATCTCACCCAACTCCTGAGGGTCAGGAGGTCAAACAATGATTTCCCATAATGTGAATTATTTCAATAAAACAAAAGATACAGTAGTTTTGCATGTAATATTTATCCATGTGACATGTCAGCTTCAACACTAGCTTGTCACAGGTATATGATTGATATTGGTATAGACTTTTCTAGCAGGATAGATCTGCACACAACACCGTTTTGACTCTATGTTTTTGTGAGACATTTTTTAATTAAGTTCAGATTTAACATCATTGTCTCTCTGTCTTCCTCATTTACTATCCCTCTCTTCTCTGTCATCTCCCAGATTCCTCTCATTGCTGTCTCTCCGTCGAGTCTGGTCCGTATCCTCACCTGCTTTATCATTTTCAGATGTGCACCGCAGGGAATGTTTTTCTGTCATTTACAAAATGACTGAGTCACCACACTGAACTGTGAAAAGCCAAAAGCTGTGAGCTGGGCAACTTGCTGCCAAAAAGGCCAAAAAACACAAACACTCCATAACTACAGTTAAGTGTTAACATGTAGCCATTATGTTTCTCAAAAGTGCATGCTGAAGTGTTGGTGTTAAGTGTTCTCGGCACTTAATGGGCAAGTTGGGCTGAACAACTGCCCTCTGAGAACTTTGTGTTTTCTTTTAACATGTCGTCTCTCTTTTCCGTTCCCTTCTTCTTCGTATTCCTCTTGAACCCTAACACAGGAGGAAAGCTGACCCTTCAAAATCAAGGCCAGTGTACTTAGTGACACACATACACCCTGAGTAATTGTGACCTCTACTGACAGTAGAGTTTGTCTGTGATGCCTTGGACGACTATCTATATGTCAACCAATCATTCATGCAGGTCTGTAAGACTGAGAGTTTCATTGAATTGTCACAAAAAATATATGGTGATTTACTCTAGAGAAACAATACAATGAATCCTTACTGGACAGCTCTCTGACAGTGATTCACTCATACAGCACATACTGCTTCTGTTTCTCCCTGTCTGCAATCAATATGAGGTTTTTCACTCCAGTGTGAGGTACTTGCTGTTTGAAAGAAACAAAGCCCTCTCTGTTATTGGAGATTTCTAAATAAAAGTATGATGTCATCCTGAGATCTCAGCTCACAATACAGACCTGTTACTGAGGATAGAAATGCTCTCTTTCGGAAAACTGCGGTGGGGTGAATTTCAAAGAGCAAAACCTGGCCATGTATCATGTTTCAGAATGACATCCATTCATCCAGTTTTTGAGATCAAGCCTGAGCTGGTATGTTGAATAAATCTGCAGTTTCTGTCTTTGTGTGTCCACCTGGAACGTGTATTGCAGCTGTGGTTGTTTCTACTGTTGCAGTTCTGATGGTGACAAGTAGCTTCTTCTTGTGTTTTGGAATCTGATGCACCTGAATAGAATAGAATAGAATAGAATTACTTTATTGATCCCAAAGGGAAATTCATTTGTCTGTCAGCTCATCTACCATTGAAGGGTTGAATGTCAAGTTTTAGAGAATGAAAGACAAAGATCATTAAGTAATTTTAATCTAAAGGGTTTATCTTTATGAAAATGTAATAAAGCTGCTGTAATTTATATATTCATATTAGCTCTTGTGCCCTGAGAGGCACCTGCATTTGTTCAGTTTTATTATTCTCCTGCCTGCATGTTGTGTATTATTGACATAGTAAGGGTGCCTCCAGGTGGGTTGCTTTAATAATATACTTTACTTTAATACTATAAAAGTATAGGCTACTGTTTTTTTTTTGTTTTTTTTTATCTTAGCAGCTCATCTGTAGCTCTCCTGTACCTCATACCTACCTGTCTCAGTAGAATACTGCTTAAGCACCAGTTCATAGTCATTAAAACTGGTTCCAAACTGGTTCCAAGCAAGCACCAACTCCGAGTGGTCCAGAACTAAGAACCAATGACGCACTGATGACACGAGTGGCTGGGGGCGTAGTTACCTGACCAAACAGGAACAGCAAAAACAATGAACCGCCAATTTTAAAACGACAAGGAGCAATGCAATTACAAGTATACGGGTAGCCAGCAATATTTGTGTTTTCTGCCTCTGGATTGCATCGTAGGCTTGTAAAGACAAGAGCAGCACTTGCTTGGGTACGATAAGGTCCTCCATCTTTGTTGTTGCGAGTGCCACACAGTCACGTGATGATGTTTTACGCTGATGTAATGACGGGGCTCTGACTTGACTCCTTGCTTGTGGAAAAGTAAACTGGCTCTTTGGAGGCACCAGGCTGGAAACACATAAGCACTGGCTCTAGCACCAGCAGCAAAGTAGCACCTGGTTCTTTTTGGTGGGAAAGGGGTATTAAAGAGTTTAACCCATCCGTGCATGTACAACACAGTAGGTCATGAAAATCCTCTGAGCAAAGCCATGTCTTTGTGGTGCTCACTTGGCAAGAGAAAGTGATGAGACAGGCCAACAGAACCAGAGGGAGTTGGTTTAGCATGCTGACTTCATTAATATGAAGTTTGTTGCAGAACTTTCAACAAAACTCAAATGTCAGTTCAAAATGTGCAGGAGATGCATTAAAACCTGCTCTTTGTTGGTCTGTCTACCTATAAGTGACGGAGAGGGGGAGACATTACTCCTTAAATTTGCACATTAGGAAGAAACAAAAGCAGTGAGAAGCAGTTGCAGAGTGCAACACATTCATCCACATCTCTTATCCTCACACTCATCAGTCACTCCTCTGGGCTTGTCCGCGTCCATAAAACCAAATTCTCAGAGTAAAAGCCCAAACTGCTGAATTCCAGCAGTGGCAGTGCTCGGGGGCCCCCTCTCTGCACCGGAGCAATTCACAACACCGCGGGGGACGTTGCCACATTTCTCTCTGGTCCAGAGTGAGTGAGTGAGTGTTTCTGCAGGCACAGGCTGATTAGTGCTTTCTGGCAGCACTGCAGCAGTGGAGTTTGGTTGTTTGTTACCTTGCCCAGGGACCGCCCACCTGCCTGCTACTGGCTGCTGTGTGTGTGTTTGTGTGTGTGTGTGTGCGTGTATGTGTGATCCTCCTAAACAGAAAACACTCTCCACCCAGCTCTCTGTCACTTCAGCTACTCCATTTGGAGCCACTGCAGCATACATAAATGTCCACTTCCAAAAACCACTGTTTGGCTTGTAATCACCTTCCTTTGTTACTTTCTTTCGCTGTGTTGCTGGATTATTTTCATCACAGGAGTGTGAACATTCAAGAGATGTAAGACTGTATCTGTTTGTCTGGTGTAAAAACTTTGTTTATAGTTAGTGTTGTTTGGAATTATACATCAAACTGATTTATGATGTAAATTATGTCTTTTTCTTTCAGTTTGTTGTGAAGCTTTGGCCATTTTTGATACAGTCATTTATCAATGTCATCATTAATCATTTCTGGAGTAATGAATACTGCACAATAGATTAAATAAATGAACAGGGGGTGTTATAGAATATAGTACAGCAGCCACTTTGGGACAAGATTACTCTTCTGTTTCTAATGTGAGAGCACTTAAGAGTTTAGAAAGAATCCCTTGGAGAAGAGGGGCCAGCTTATCATACTTTACAGTCAGTCCACTCTGTTATTTGAGTGTTAAAAATTACAATTCAATTGCTAAGAGAAAACTCACTATAGTAAAGATTTAATATAATTTTTACCTTATTTTCTTCAAAGCTGCTGTAGCTGTTTTTTTTTTCTTTTTAGATATTAAATTCAAAATGTTTCATTAAAGTTGGGGTTGGAGATCTATTTCAGGAGCAGTTTTTACTGAATTGCTTGAAGTCCTCTTCACACCCTGACTGCAACCAATTAATTTCATGCTTTTTCACAAAAATGAAAAAAGTCAGTCACCTTTGGGACGTACAATCCTGGAAAAACACCATCCAATCATCTTGAACGCCGCATTAAAGTCAATTACATCATGATGTGTCAATCAAACTGCCAACTCTGTCCAACTCTGCACGTGCCGCTCTTCACGCACTAATTGCGTGCATGCTCAGAGTCTTTAATGAGTTAGACCGCAGAAAAGACAACACCAGCAATCCAATGTAGGACACTGAAGTCCGATAGGTGGCAATGTACGTCTAAGATGATTAGCCAATTAATCAATCAATGGAACAAACAAACAAACAAAAACAACAGTTGACAAGTGACTTGGACTATGGTTTTTTGAACCATGTGACCAAGGCATGTTCAAACTATTGGAAGCACATCTGAGAAGTGATGTTGTTGTCTGTCGGCTTTCTGACTAGGGGAGAGTGGGGTAAGTTGACCATAGGGGCAAGTTGAGCCACCCCTTGTTGCTAGGAATCTGTAAGAAAAATTGACCAAATATTTAGGAGGAAGGCATCATTTCATGCCGTCTGTGAAGTTAAGAACCACATGGATAAAGTGGTTTGACATTTATGTCCAAAAAAACATTTTTCACTCTCAGAAGTGAATTCAGTTGATCATAAGTTTCCTGAGAATTGTGTTTACACAAAGAGATAATTATAAATTTATTTTATACAGTTGAGGTATCTATGAGCTACAGCATGAGGTAGTAAATCTAGCATTTTAGCTGTGGGGACTAATAAAGTCAATATGGTAGTTCTGGGGTAAGTTGATCCACCTGCTCTATACACTTAATGAGTGTATTCAGTCTGTGCATGTCCTAATGATTAAATCATGATTCTGGATGTTTATGATTATAGTAAGTAAGTTCCTGAGAAGAGGTAAAGCTGTTTATGGTAAGCCAAGCTTTACTTTCAAAGAGAAAGATGAGGGGTTCTTCCTGAGATAAAATGTAGTCGCAAAACTTCCCAAACCTCACTGAGTTGGTGGCTCAGTGAGAAGATCCCAGCTGTTTGTGTTCCCCTGCAACCTGGAGAGGTGGAATATTGAGTAAAGGGGGAGGTGGGAGATGGATGGAAGGGAAGGAGGGGGGTGGCTCAACTTACCTCACTCCTATGCTCAATTTACCCCATACACGGGGTAAGTTGTGCCACGAGACCACTTTTTTGGATATGCTATATGAACAACATAACAACATCCTGAAGATATATTAGTTCGCAACAAAACTGTAATTGTCTTGATGTAGTGAATACTGAATACTTAATATGAAACGTGGCTCATCTTACCCCACTCTCCCCTATACATTCAGGAAATTAACTGGATGGCATGTTGTTTATGTTTTGTTATGTTCCATCAAAAATTAATAATGAGTTACTTTATGATGACAAAAATTTCAACAGTTTACCATCCTGCAGCAACGATGCAGCCAGTGTGAAAATGCATATAATTCTCTTCAGATGGGGCAGCGACCTCTGCTATCATGCATCCAGTGTTTTCCCAGCAGAACAACAGTGTGTGTGTGACTGCAGCTAGTTTATGTACAGTTAAATAAGGCAAGGTGAACATTCACTTAATTTTGTTGATGGTTTGCCAGCACTTTGAGCTACATCACAAGGTAAAGTCTGTCCATCTCTACCATACACTAGAAGATGCTGACCTGGTTGACATTTATGGGAAGAAATATTTTGCGAACCATTAGCTTGAGCTTTGGATTTATGATTTCCTGTTTTAGTTTCAAATTAGTTTTCCTAAAGAACCAATTACCCAGGCTTCCCCTAAGAACTTCGGTGCTGGCCTTACACCAAACAACTCACTTTCATGGTTTTATTTTGACATTGAAAATTTGCCTGTCAAAGTGTTTGCAAAGTTTTTTGGCACAATGCTGGTGAATCAGACTTGAGAATTGGTGAGAATGCAGAGGAATGTCCATACATGCCCCTGTTTATATCAATGTTTATGGATCCATCTCCGTGACAACTGAAAATCCCATTTATTGGTGAAGATTGTCTGGTAAAGCTCTTGACCTTGAGTTGTTTTGTGACACCACTATTTCTGAGAACAGGAATTCATGTTTTGATCAACATAATTGTGACTCAGCTCTTAAAAACTTTTCTCAACCACGTGTTTTTTATGGGCAGGGACACCCTCTTCGTCTTTGTCCAATTTTGTACCAGAAGGCAAACGGTGGGAGAAAGAAAGGAGAAATCCACTGAAGTGAATGATCTGGGATCTAGCAGCAGGAATCAAGCTGGTCCTCTTATCCGTCTTCCAGTCCAGTTAAGGATCAGAAACCAGAGGCTGAGAGAATGTGAAAGAAAAGGACTAAGAGTGGAGGATATAGCAGCAGGTTGCTGACTGAATGAGAGTTCAAGATTGCAGGAGACTGTAAGAGCCTTAGAATGAAAACAGAGACATGCACAGCGAGAGAGAGGGACACCAGGAACGATAGAGGGAGAGGAAATAAAAGAGGGTGCACTGCACTCACTCGTCTTATCTCTTGCCTACAAATCCACTTTCAAACCCGAGACTGGAGGCAAAGAGAGGGCGTGTGAGAGATCTAAGCAGGGATGGAGGGGATGGAGCAGTAGGTAGCGGGCTGAAGCTCTTATCTCCTGCCTTCAGTTAAGTTTGAGCGCCAACAGACGGCATTGTAAAGCTGTCATCACTATAGCATTAATAGAAAAACCTGATCCCATCATGGCATAGAAAGGAATGGAGAGAGAAGACAGAGAGAGCTCCCTCGTCTTCCTTTTGGCTTGAGCCCACTCCATCAAATTAAATTATATTGTATTACATCCTTCCCTAATCATATTACATTCTAATTTCATATCCTTAGAGCTCTCTGGATTGAATGCCTGCTAGCGTGGATGGCTGCTGTAATATGTGTGTTTAAGGGATATCATCTGCTGTTCGCTACAGTAAAGCACACCCTCCCACACTTGGTATCTCCACATGCGGGGAATAAATGAAAGGCTATTGTATCATGCGTCGGGAGTTAACTTTAGAATTACATTTTCATGGCAAGATAAACTACTGAATCTAATCCTATCATATCTACTGCAGGCTGACCTGCATTGAATGGGTATCACCATGGATCAGGAGTCTTTAGAAGACAGTGATTCGTGGGCATGTGCGCCTGAGCGAGTCTGAAAATGTGCTAATATCTGCTTTTCGTCTTTTCTTTCACCCCATTGAATCATCTTTCATGTGAGAGCAGCAGTTTGAAATAGAAGCAGAAGTAAAAAAGTCATCAGGTCTTTATTGCAACTTTTTTTTTAAGTTATGGTTTTGCTGGATCATCTTTAAAAGACTGCACTGGCTTAAAGAGTTTGACCTTAGTCTTTCTTTGGCCATTATGAATTCCAATGGCACTGTGTTGCAAAAAGAGTCAGATCTTAGTATGTGTCTGGACTGCTCATGGACATATCCTGATTTTATAACTGACATTGCCTGATTACCAAATACATACACAGTCAATGAAAGACAGAACGGTGACCTCAGTTTAAGTCTAAACATTTAATGAGGAGGTTAGAAAAGACTGACTATCTTTATTATAATTTTTTTTTTTTTTTGGGGGGGGGGCTTTTTGCCTCTGTTTGATAGTCAGATAGAGGGAGAAGAAATTGGATGACACACAGCAGAGCCAGGGGTAAGACAGTGAACGGCTGTGCCTTCCATGTAAAATGCACCTGGACTAAAGTATGCAAGTATGAGTTTGGGAGTGTTGATTAGTTTTATGTGTTTAAAATTTAAATGGACACAAAAACATCGGCACAAAAGATGAACTATGTTATAGATCAGCTACTCCTGTTGTAAAAAGTCAAAGGTGCATGTCTGTCTACGTCCCTTTGAGCTTGTCTTAAGAATGTAGGGCTGGATGAAGAAACCAAAGACCTGGAATATAAGGATGGGCCTGGTAGAGCATAAAGGATGACATCATCCACTCCAACATGACCCTTGTAGACAAACTGTCATCAAGGTCTAGTGGATGTTGAACCTGCAGCCTCAGAAGGAGGAGAAGTAGCTGCTCCAAGGTCTTCATGATGTGGGATGTGAGGGCCACTGGTCTATGGTCACTTATCTCAGCCAGTCAACCTAATTTAGATTCAGGAACAAGACATGATTGTTCTTCTGTTTGTAGATTTAAGTTGAAGATCCTGTGGAGAGACTCAGCCAGCTGGGCTCCACAGTCATTGAACACCCGTAGACACACACCAGCTGCTTTTACAGAACTGTGGCCTCTTATGAATGCTGCAGTATGGAGGAGCTGTGACAAGACAAGCTGAAGCAATTATCTTAAGTGAAGTGTTCAGAACTGATGACTACAACATAAATCTGCTGGTCAGTATGTTAAGTGAAGTATCATGTCCCATCAGAGACCTGGCTAATGCTCATTTGGAGACACCTGATTATGCTAGTTACGTTCAAATTCACTGACCCACTCACTCAATTTGACCCCAGCAATTTAAACCTCCAGAAAATGATTATAATTAAGATTTTTACCTAAGGTTATGTGTCAGGTACTTCATGTTTGTTTGTTACCTAAATAGACCTTTAAATAAAACTGTGAGTTTGTCACACTGTCATCGGCCCAGCCTTGTTTCTCTGTCATCAAAACACATGACATGGGAGAAAACATGCAATGTCTTTAGAGACATGCCCTTCCAGTGTCAGTAGCCCAAAGGCTTGCAGTTGCTTCGCCTTTTTACTTGCACACTCTTGCAAAATTAGCAACCCAATGTAAGCTTGTAAGTGTGTCACATCCATGTCTTTGCAACTGTCCCCATACACACTCCTCCCCTCTAAATATGTCATCTCAAGTACATCCTTTTCTATTGATGGTGTTATGAAGAGCTCAGATGCTGATTTTATGTCTTGGACAATGTGTCTAGTCTGGCCTGGAGCCATTTTGATGACATTAGCAGCATTAAGCCTACCCTCATTGACAGAAAAGCTTTCCTTAGATGTCATTTTCAGGTGAGAGAGAGCAGAAAAAGAGCACCAACAGAAATGGTTTAAAACGCTGCTGTGCAAGCTTTTATATGTTTTCTCCACCCCTAATTTGAACAGTCCATGGTGTCACCTGTTAGTTGTTCCAGCCCTGAGTATGGCTCATTCATTTTGAATTCAACAACAGCAACAAAAAGTCGATATTGTCAAACTGTGTCTTTGAGTAAAAGCCAAAAATGTGGTAATAGACAACAATGTAAAAACCTGGAAACCTAGAAGTGAAAGTCTAAAAACGAATACATGGGATAAATGGTTGTTTTAGTCTTTCATTACTGGTGGTAAATAGAGAAGCCAAATCCAGCAGAGTGGTAGATGTAGCCAGACTCCGGGGAGCCAGACAGAAAAATGGGTTTATTTTCAGCCACTGAGGTAACTCATTTGGTATAGAAATAACAGCGAGTGGCTGGTTGGAAAGGAGTCAAAAAGATACCAGCAGTGACAGACAGTCAGAAACTTGGGTAATGATGATTCATGGGAACAAGGATATAAATAACCAGGCACGACACGGAAACTTTATCCCAAAAGTGATAAAAACCAGGGTAAGAGTTGTAGTCAGGATACAAGTGTCCATGTAAACATCTTCGTAGAGTTGTAATATGCTTGTCTTTGACAT
Source organism: Selene dorsalis (assembly GCA_900303245.1). Classification (NCBI taxonomy): domain Eukaryota; kingdom Metazoa; phylum Chordata; class Actinopteri; order Carangiformes; family Carangidae; genus Selene; species Selene dorsalis. Next base: position 19,897 of record OMNW01032753.1, read on the forward strand.
TTACCAGCCGCTCTGTAACTATAGCACACAAACATCTGCTGCGTTCCTCGTCCTCCTCGAACTTTTCCAACTAACAGTTTTTCTGACTCTGACACCACCACACCACCGCCACAAAATAAAAGCTTATTTTTTAGTTTGTAGCAATGGTTTACAAGAACTAAATATTATTAAGTATTTTATATTTGAATAAAACCTGTCCTCAACAGCAAAAGCAACACTTTAATAGATTTTCCATCACCGCTACTACTGTTGCTGCAGAGGAAAGGTCTATGAAACCATAACAGCCCCTCCTCTGCCTATTTACTGTTTTAATGATTTTAAATTGCCGAGTCGTGACAGAAGCATAAAGACATGTTCTTGGTGGTGTCCTTGGTGAGGGCACAATATTGTACAGCTGCTTTACTACTCGCTGTCACATGAAGTGTTGAAATCTCTAGAGTTTTACCAATAAGAATATGACAGCAAGTTGTAGGACTCTTGTACTTGTGACTGAATGTCATGACTTTGTGATTGTCATGCTTTTGAGTAATAATGAATAATACAGTGACCAGTCGTGTGACTTCAAACATCGCAATTTGATTATGATAAATGAATCATTCGTTTGGGGAGTTTTCAAACCAAAACAAGTCCAGCAGAGTTTCCAAAACCCCGATGTAGTGGACACCGGTTGTAAAGGCAGCAAAAGTGATGAATTGTTAAAGCTGAATGAATGCCTGAGGCTCGATGTTTGCACCTGTGCCATCCATGTCAGCTTTGAGTGAACATGGACTAGCATTACAGTAGTTGGAAGTGGCTTAGAGGCGGAGCTACAGTGTTTTTTTATAGGGATGGTTTATGAATGAAGGGGGTGGTGTCAGCCAACTGACACTTGTGCAAGTTTACTTTTTCCTTTTTCTTCTCTTGCCTACATATCATTGGTTCCTCTCTTTCTATATGTGCTTTTTCTTGACTTCATTCCTCACCTTTTTCATTTCTTTTTTCCTAAGTCATTGTTTGCATTTCGATACCCCTACACACACCTACTCTCTCTCTCTCTCTTCTCAACACAAAGTATATTCACGTATTCACACGTTCATGTAGGATCTGCACCTCTGCACTGCGTCGAGCTATTTCAATCTACTACAATACACCAGTTGTGAATAGGCACAGAACTGCACTATGAAACTGCCACTAGTGGAAAAAATAGTCTATAGTGTGTGTGTGTGTGTGTGTGTGTGTGTGTTTGTGTGCTGTCTAGCTGATTCTGTCCCTTTCCACAATCTCATTTTCTCTTTATTCCTCAGACTCCTCCTCCTGTGCTCCCCTCAGAAACAAGATAAGTTTGTTGAAAACTGGTTGTTGTTGCAGGCCATTGTCTGTTGTCTCCAGTGACTAACTTTGTATCCACTGTGATAGATGTGGCCACAACCTGAAAAGATGTATTACTTAATTAACTTGATGGTGTGTGTGTGTGTGAGAGAATATATAGCTTTGGTGATCATGTGCTTGTGTGCGTGCATGTGTACAGTCTGCGTATGACTACTGTTAATGCGCGTGTATGTGCGTACTGCCTGTGCATCTATGCGTGTGTGAG
>OMNW01032753.1:27895-40597 GCA_900303245.1 Selene dorsalis
CCTGAATATTGTAGTAGTACTTATATAATGAGAAATCATTTAAGAAACTAATTCAACTCATTGTTTTCACATAATAGAAGTTTTATTGGATTTCATCAAAACAAATTTATGTGAATGTCAATTTCAAAATTACATTTTTTCCACAAACACTTTTGTTTGATGTCTCTTTTCATGACCATGGTGTATCTATCTATCTATCTATCTATCTATCTATCTATCTATCTATCTATCTATCTATCTATCTATCTATCTATCTATCTATCTATCTATCTATCTATCTATCTATCTATCTATCTATCTATCCTCTTATGTAACTGTTCCACATTACTGTGCAGTTACTCAGGGTTTTTTCCGGCACAGAGTTATAAGTATTTCCTAAAAAGCATTGGGCTTGATTTGATGAGAATTCGGATTTGACATTTCTAAAATGTGGCTGCATGCGGTGCTGTTGTTATTCACGTTACTGATGAGATATAGTTAATAGTCAGGACTGATAGTAGGCCTGGTTTGCAGCCATAAGACGGAAGTGCTGGTGGAGGAGAAGACCAGAGAGTGACAGAGTCCACTGCTCTGACGTTTTGACTTTTCATCCAATTATAAGCCACATTTTTAACTGCATAGTTTAACCAGATAAAGGACTTTAGTCACCAGATGCCTGGATCATAACACACCTCAAAGTCGCAGCTCTCAGCTTTTCCTCGATGTCCCATGTGTTGCTGGAACACTGACTCTCAACATGAAACCGCTTTGCTTCGTGTTTCTACTGGTTGTAATCACCTCTGCAAATAACTCATCTCCTGCAAAAACCTCCTGAATGACTGACACTGAAGGAATCCAATCCAAATCCAAACCACAACAATCTTATGACAGTGATGATGGAGACAAGAAACTCTATGATCCCATTTGTAAGTGTTTTGACAGAAGAGTACTGTTGGCATTAGACATACACACTATGTGTTTAGGAGAGGCGTGGGGCATGTAAGATGAGGGGAAGGTGGCAAAGCTTCTTTCTAATGTATTTCATACTGAACACTTTGGGAATTTCCTCGTTCTTCTAACTTATTCCTTCCTTATACTTCTGCTCCTTCTTATACTCACTATCTTCTCTGCCCTCTCTGTCATGCTGTTATTCATGGCTGTGCAAAGTGGTCCCATTGTTAGACTTACTGTGTGCTCCTCTTTGAAAGTTTGGTCTTGTGTTTAATCACTGTCTCTATGTGGTTTGCGTTCCTTATTCCCCAGGAGAAAAAGGAAGGAGCACTCGTGCCAATTTCCTTCTTGCCCAAGCAAAACTAGCTATCAACGCTACACACATGGCTCCGCACAGGGATGGGAAGTTATTGATCTTCTAACTTTGTCCCGAACCATGGCAACAACTAGAATATCGACCTCATGTATCATCAAAAAGAACAAAGTGAAAAATTACATGTGCTTGCCCTTGTTTCTATCTTCCCACCACCTACACTTTGTCATCTCTCCGGTACGTACGGTGTTTTCTTTTTTAAACTGTTGGATGTGTATGCAAACAACAGCGCATTTTTTAACCCCATTCAGGTGATAACCTTGGTGCTAGTGTGCTGCTATATGCTGGGGTCACAGAATGGTACATTTGAAAGTAGTGGAACAAAGAGTGAACTACAAGACCAGACTCAGAGGAAGAGTAAATAATAAAGTACAGAGGACTGAGTGTCCTTGAATATTCTACTAGCATATTTCACTGAGTTTGGCTCCTCATACATTTAACCTCAATATGGGACGATTCTTCCTAAAGACGTTTGTCTCTGTCAAAAAACTTTCATCCTTTTCTCTATCTCTACTTCCCTTTCCTTATTTTCCCCCCTCAGAGGTTTCTGCTGATGGTGTCAGGTTTTCTAAAATATCATAAATGTCTTGACAGCATTTCAATCCATTTAGCTTTTTCAGTGTATTTTGGATGCTGTGAAGAACACACTGAGAATTCAAACAAAACATTTGTTGTCCTTGTAGTTTACAGGAAGGATTTGATGCTAAGCTCAGAATGGGTTGGTGAATTACAGCAGACAAAAACAAGACAAAACACATTCAGATAAGTGGAGACCAGTGATAAACCATATGAGATGTCCTTATCTCTATGTACACAGTGTGTGCATTAGTGACATAGCAAATAGATGCTGAGGGACAATCTACATCTTGTTACAGCTATCTGATTTTCCTTGTTTTTTCACTGGTGATAGTGATACGTTTGTGTACGGGTAATGATCCATATTGACTCAGAAGATGGAACAGCAGTGGATTGCTTCATGGTTCTTGACATTGCAGCACATCCCCATCTGCAAAGCTAGAAATGTTAAAGGTTTCCAGCAGCACCACGGGAAAGTTGAAAACACAAATTCTCTAACGCAGTGTGAGCCACAATCAAGTTAGAGCCTGTGGAACAGTGGATATGTCTTTTTTACTCCGCTCTGAGGATGGACTGGAGATATTTTATAGGTTTGAAAAACACTTCAATTTGGGTTAAAACAACTACAATATAAGGCTTTTCTCTTTAGAATTACAGTATATGACAACAACAACAATCATACAACCATATGTACATACATACACACTGCACCATTATGCAGTTACATTTCAAATATTGAAATAATAAATGTTACCACTTCACCACAAGAAAAACTGCACCACCACATCATGTTGGTCTTGATGGGTGCCTGCCCTTTTTGCCCTGCACCTTCTCAAGGCCTGCGTTTGGTCCCTCTCACATCATGAGATCATCATCCTGCAGTGAAGCTGTTTTAGCATGGCACCTTGAGGCTCTTCTTGCAAACTAGAAAACAAAACACTAGCTCAGACTAATGTCAGACTTATTGATGTTAATGTAAATGGGCTGACATGCCGATGGCAAACAGCAAATATGAAGCTTTTCAGCTGCTTTAAATTTTTCTAAATGGCAGAGATAATGAGACTGAGATAATGGCACAACATATTAGTAAAAAAAAAAACAGTTACCAACTTTATGTTGTTGTTAAATATCAAATTTTACAGACAGCTTTGTTCCTGCTTTAGCGACCTTATGTGCACACTGTTTCCATGATACTGAGTTTTGAGCTCACAACACCTCTTTGATGCACACAGAGACAAAAGCTATGAAAGAACTTCCTGTGCGGTTATAAAGCTGGTAAGGTAATGGACCTCTAAAATATGCATTAAAAAGCAATGGCGCACGGTGTCACTCTTTCATAAATGTCAAGAGACGTGTGACCTCATGTTGATGTTTTTGGAGAAAATGAGAGGTGCATTGCTTGTGACATATACATACTATACAGAGCTTTTTCAGCGGAGTGCAGTTGTTTCATTCCCCTACAGATTTATGAACTCTGTCCTACCTCTGGCCTGCTCCCCCTCCTGCCTCCACCAGCCTCCTGCCATAATCCAGCCTGTCGTGTGTAGCCACTGACTCTCTTTCTAATGAACAGCTCTGTCTTTGACACTCACCTCACAGCAGCAAGGAAAGAACAATGTGGCTTCTGCCAACTTCTCAGCCAAGTTCAAACCTCCCAATGTCAAACTTTGGAGTGCTGTTTTAAAGCCTGAGTCCAAGAGAGACAGGGGACATATTAGATTCTGAATGCCCAGGCACAGATATAGGAACTTAGAGAGATTATGTGGACTTAATTTGAATTTCCTTTGCTTAATTCAAATGCTTGGGCTTGTAGACAGAGGAAGTAAGCATGAGAGGCTAAGTAAGTGCAAGTTTAATGGATTTTCTGTACTTTTCACTCACTCACCTTACACTCAAGCTTTCATTCATTTTTTTTTCTCTTTGTCTTAACATCAAACATTTAATGCTTTCTGTATTAATGGAACATATTCTGCTCCCCACCTGAGATCTAGTCTAAATTTGCCAGCATGTGATTGGTTAGAGGGACCTGAGGTGGCCGTTTTCAATATCATTAAAGAATGAAGGAGGGATGACTCTGAAAACCTGGAAACCTTCTGTTCACACATTCCCAAGCTGATGGGTGTTCCAAATTTATTTAGATCAGATGACTGAAAAAAGACTCCGTCATTAACAGAAGCTCAAAATATTTTCATCTTATCCTATAGCTATGTTTCCACCCACATGTTTTTATGCACATTAAGTTGTATCGAATTAAAAATGCCTTATGGAAACAGTAAAATTCGATTAAACATCATGGATATTGACAAAAAGTTTGTACTCTCGATTTCATTGGATTTTCTCTTGATTGATAAAAAGCTTATGCGATAAATGCTGATGGAAACAGCTCTGTGCCAGATAAATGTGAATTGCGATCACGTTTCACGTCAATTCTGCTACGTATATCTGGCTTTTCAAAGACATGGCAGGAGAAAACAAATGAAAAGCCAAGTGTACAGACAGACAGACAGGCTTTCCCTGAAGTGTCTGTCGACCATGATCTCCCAGAACAGAGCGCTGCCATTCCCAAACCACAGATCACCTCCGTTGTCATGCAGCATTTAACTACTTCATCTGCATCAAAATCTGATGATAGCTTGGTATGTCACAATAAGCACTAATATAACTTATATAACTAATATAACTATACCATTTGTTGGTAAAAAACTAAAGTAACTTGGCTGCTGTTCGTATCACTCATTGGTTTCCAGGCAACAACTCCAGCAGCTCGACACACTTAGCTTGTGCACATTTGGTTTTGTGATTCAGTGCAAAAATGAATGGAAACACCTGAAAATGCAAGCAATGTACTGGATACACTAACTTGATCAAAAAACAGCGTGTAACGTCATTACGCACAGGTTTTTATTCGATTTAATCCCTTGATGCCTGAATCATCAAATCATTGACAGAGAAATCTAATTTTTTGAAACTGGAGTCTTCAAAGGACCTTCTGACATACAATGTAAAATAAAATAAAATAGAAATTTGCATATTTTTAATTTTCGTTCGTATCATACTTGATATATCCAGCATTTTTAAAATGTATTGCTCACAATTTATGTGTTGAAATTTTATGTTTTATACATAAGATTTTAATTAAAGTATGACACTGATGATATAAAGGTCTCAAAAACAATATGTATCTAAAATGATACACTAGGCGTTAAGGGGTTAAAGCTCTTAGATGGGAACACATTTTCACCAGCTTTATTTGCATGAATGTTTTTCGTGATCTTCAGATAATTTGGATGGAAACATAATGTAGCTTAAACAGTGATTTTTTTTTTGAAGCATTTAAAAGGAGTTGCTACTCATGAGAATACAAAGGTTGTCAGGGATGTTAAATGTCAAACACAAAAACTAATAGTCCACTTTTGACACCTTTGTGTTACTTGCACTTGCAGCTACATGTCAGAGATTTTTAATTGGATTGTATTGGTCCAAACTGCTTCTTGTCTATGTTTACTCTCTGAGCTTTGCACCAACACAGCTATCTAAAACTGAAATGAATTACAAGCTGTAACTGCATTATGTGGAACTCCAGATATCCCTACATTACAGATGGCTCCTTTTTCATGACTTATTCAGTTGTATTCTACAAGAAAGACATCTCTATTCAAGAGCTTGTTTGACATTTGAGCACCATTCCTGCTGTAATCCTCAAACACACTGTCACAAGAGAAAATTTCAGATTCTTTTTGCTCTCATTCTGGATTTCCTTTCTCTTTTTTTGTCTCTCTGAGTTTTGTCTTTAATCTGTTTTTTGTCTTTTCATCTTTTTCCCATCTCTACTCTGTCCCCCCGCTTTTGCTCTGACATCCTTGGCGCCTCAGCAAGAAAGATGTTGCCATCGGGAGAAAAGTGTAGTTACTGTTGCTCTTTTGAAGCTTCACACAGCTTACAGCACAAGGGCACTGCCATGATCAGAGAGAAAGAGAGAGAGAGAAAGAGAGAGGGAGGAAGATGAACAGAAAGCTAAAGAGACAAGAGGAAGATTGACATGGGGAAGAAGCAGGAAGACAGAGAAAAAGAGAAAACGTCACTCACCAACATAGATGCAAAGAGACATGGAGAAGTGGAAGCTGGACAAAACATGCGAGAGAAAATCTGTATATTACAGGAAAATGAGTGAGAGACTCAGCACCTGAGTGAAGAGGGAGATCACTGGGTTTGAGATTACGTAAAGGAGGAAAGACCCCGAGGAGGGTGGATCTACCTCCTCCACCCCTTATCTCCTGTACCCAGGGTTTAGGAGGAGCTTAACAGAGGACCCAGTGACTCAGCTGTACATTCACAACTTCATGCAAAAGTGGGAAGAGCTGGGTAGGAAAGTGAAGAGCCAGAGGTGAAGGGAAGAGAAGAGAAGAAGGAAAGGAGAAGAGTGGAAAGAGAGGTCATGAGAGAACAAAACTGGAGGCCTAAACAGGAGAAGGACAGGGGAAATAGAAAGATCGAGGTGCTCTATACGAAAAACACCTGGAGATATAATGTGTGGTCTTATGGTTAGGGCCAGTTGACTTGATTCTATAACAATAATGTATCATTTGTCTGTCATGTATTTGTCATGCAGATTCCACTGCTGTTCCACAGCTTCTATTCTTCACAACTAAATCTTTTATAAAGATTGGAAATGTTTTTTTAATAATTTTTCCCCCCAAATAAGGTGTTCCCAACAGGTTGACTGTAGTTTTCCTTTGGGCCTTTGGGTTTGAAGTTGTGTTTTCCCACTGTATTTGACATCAGCAGCAAACAAACACCATTGCTTGCTCTGAAAATCCATCTCAGATGGGGAGAGACAGCCCCAGCTGTCTCTCTTTCTGCCCCATCCTCTATTTTTGAAAATAAAAACGTCTGTTTTGTCTACACCTTCCTGCTGAGACTTGAATTCAGTGATGAGTAAGAGCCCTCAGCTTGCTCAAGAGTCTGTTTCAAACACCCGTTTAAACTGGACGCTCTTCTCTTTCTCACATTTTAAGCTTTTGATCGAATTCATGTTGCTGGTAAATGATCAATATCAAGCCTAATTCTTCACAGAGTTTTCCCACTGTTTAGGATCTTTTCCCACAGGCTCTTGTAAGATCATTCTCCCCTGACAAGACAATAAAACAAACAAACAAACAGAAAAAACACACAATAATAATTACATCTCTTTAAGGGAATAACACGTGTGTGTCTAAAACTGCTTTGTCCCAGAAAAGCTTTGTTTGCTTGAGGGCAAAATGTCTGATTTCATCTGGAGACCAATAAACATACAAACAACCACCTGTTTCCACCACAACCAATGGCTCATTGTCACGTGCACCATCTGGCATCCCCCTTTTGATTAACCCCACTACACGCTGGCAGCCATTTGAAATGGCCACTGCAGGAGGGCAGTGTGACATGAAATAAAACCAAAGGACAGTGAGGAGCAGCCTGTGAGCCTGAGGGATAAGCAGGAAAGGGATTTCCACAACAACTGACAAACACATATAAACGCAGAGGGCAAATGGAAAAGTTTTGCAGCTCAAACTAAAGAATAATTATTGAGATCGATCTGCATGTCAATCCGCGGTTCGCTTAAAGGATGGAAAGATAGAAAAGGAAGGATTGGCAGGCGGAGTGATGTGGAGATATGATTTAATCTGTGTATGATTTGTATAGTCAGCCTCCCCATAAAGCAAATACAATCTTCTAAAGCAGGGATAGGCAACTCATTCCACAAAGGTCTGCTGTGGATGCAGGTTTTTGCTCCAACCGAGCAGCAGAACACCAGACCTGACTCATTTAATCAGCTGATCTCAGTCTTCAGACAGCTGATCGGTCAAGCTCTTGGAACAAAAACCTGCAGCCACGGTGGCCTTTTGTGGGATGAGTTGCCCATCCCTGTTCTAAAGAACAAAGCAGCACACTCTCACTGCAGACATAATCATTTTAAACTGGTCTGAACATTTCATTCAGCTCCATATGTTCACGGTAAACAGAGTGCTGCGTACGCTACAACATAAATTAACAGCTTCTTTTATAATAAAGACATGTTGCATATCCCATGCATTAAAAAGAGGCCAGAGGTCACTTAACAACAAAAGGTAACGTAACAAGCTCTTTACAGAACACTCCACCTAGATTTTCTAGCAGCCCAGCATTTAGGGGAGGATTCTGTTGGTGATTCTGGGGGAGTCTGTTGGGATTTGAGGGCCTGTGAATGAATGCAATTTGATTTCGAGAAGGTGACATGAGGGCTTCTTGAACAAAGATGAATCTACAGTGGTAAGTGGAGGCTTGGTGCTGATGAGAGTGGAGGGAGGTGAAAGGTCGTTTGAGGTTCGAGGAGCCAGAGGGTAGAGGAGTTGAGGTAACCATGGACCATGGGGGCTGTTTGACAGGGCCATGACCTGCTCAAGAGGGGAGGGGGCACAGTACTTGAATCAAAAGCTCAGTTAGGAAAGGTAAGAGGAGTGAAGGGATTTCAGTCAGGTAAATCACAGACACAGGGCAGCAGGATTTCAGCAGGGGGCAACATACAGCTGTTCCTGACTGAAGCTTCAGACCTGAGGCTGGGACAAGAGGCCAGAGAAGAAACAGATGGCCCATTGCGTTATTAATTTACTTTTATGTATCTGTTGTTCCTTAGAGAGTGGAAAATCCTGTCCTCTTCCTCCCCTCCTCTTGTCAGCAGCAGTCAGCCACTGGACCGTACAGTCCAGTTGGGTCTGCTCTCTGTCACTCTCTGCTTCACCTTGTCTTTCCCTTTCAAGGAATGTTCCACACATAGACCCGTACCTACACTTGCTGTAGTTTCTCCATTTACTCTTTAACATACAGTCTTTGTCTTCTCTCTTTTTTATTTCCATCTGCATCATCTTGAAGTGTTTTTCCATCATTTTTTTCTCATTAGTTTTCATGACTCACTCTGGTGAAGGATCAGCCCTCTTTTTCTGTTTTTTTTTTCTGTTACTTTCCCTCTCCTCACCTCTTTCATTATTGCTCTCTCATGCTTTCTGTTTCTTGGCCTCCGCTCCAAGTTTTCTTTCAGCATAAGAGGGTTTTAAATAACTGTGATTGCAGAGGTTGGCAGACTGCCACAAGAGATTGTATCTGTCACTTAAACACCAATCTAGCCCATGAATTTAATTCTTTTTTCTACTTAAAGAGATCTTGAAGGATTTAATGTTACATCGTGGATGTGAGAATACAGTATATACCCACTCAAGCTGTTCTACTCTGCGGTGTTCGGTTAAGGTGGTTGATGAGTTCATAAAATGTGATTGTGTAAGGTGATCGCAAACTTTTGCAAAGCTAGTGTTGACTTTCAGACCCGCTCCCATCTGCAGACAATGACCAGAAGGGATCGTTTCAGTTGTGTTTAATGATGCATCCCTAATTTCTCTGACAAAACATTTCAAATTCATGTCACTTTTATTAGGACACAAGCAGGTGGTGTTTTAATGTGACTGGAAATGTCTCTAACACATTCAATTCAGAGCACAAAACACTATGTCAGTTTAGGTTAAAATGGATAGTAAAAAAGAATCTGTAGTGCCTAAACAGGAAGTAAACTGCGTTCCCTGACCCACAGCTGTGTGTAGACATGTAGGAGAGGAAGAGGAGTTCAGGGTGGTGTGGGGTGAACGACAGGTTTTTTCAGAAGTTGCAATATCTTGGCTAGATGTTGAGATCTTGAGGACAACACCTGAGGCCCAGTGCTTTAAGTGGAAAAAAAACAAGTGCTGGTACTCCCCTTATTCAACTGTTGGCAGGTAAATTAGGTGGTGGGCGGTCGGTACCAGCAGATCATTAGGTGACACATTCAAATACTAGAACATGATGTTGATTTTTTATTTTTTTTATTTTATGTTTTATTGAGCTTTCCCAACAACTTTCAACTTTCCACACAAATTATGTTTGTTCTCTTTGTTCACCAAGGGAGGTCTTTGGGGGGGGCTGATGAACAAGGGCATTAACTGCCACTAACCATTCCCTGTGGACACACACACATCAGAGACAGACATGGATAAAAGATGGAGACCAGACATGGATAAAATTGGAGAAGTATGCAGTTGACAAGTAAATCAATCAAATGACACACTCCTGTGTTTGTTTCTATCAGAACAGTAGACAATGACTATCTATTATTTTAGACCTAGCCTAAATATATATTTGATTGTAGTATAACTTAAATGGGCAAATACACATATTTAGGAGGATCAACAACATTGATATTACTGATGAATAAGATCTGCATATATAAATGCAAACAACTGCTTGTCAGGACGTTGACAAACAAGGCAACTGGTACTGAACTGAACAACTTGCGTTGATGTTGATGTTGATGTTCAGTGTCTTCTTCACGTCTTTTTCATCACACTAGACTCCGCAAAACCTCGTTGTGAGTGAACATCTCGCGAGGGACAGGTGTGCGGCATGTACACTGGGTAATGTAGTATAGCCCTAGGACAGGGTACTCTGAGCTCATGAGAAGTCCCGGTACGCTGTAAAAAGTCCTGGTTCCCCAGGGACCAAAATCTACATGTCACATGACATAATGTCTCATAAATCAGTTACCTGAGTACAAACCAGTTAAGCAGTTTATAACATTAACTTATACTACTCCTGCTGTTCACCAGCATCATGAAAGAGACGTGTGACAATCGATGATGATGATGTGCATGATGACTTATAGGGTGACATTGTTGGATCCATACAAAATGTGCCCAGGCAGTTTGGACTGAAACATTCAGCTGTGTGTTTCACTTTTTATTGTATCATGTATATGTGCTGACACTCATGAGTAAACATCATCTAAGTGTGAGACACATGCCTCCACCAGGTGGAAAGTCTGCCTCAGTCTGGCAGCCAGCACAGAACAGGTGCGTCATCCCTCTGTTCACCCTGCAGCGAATCCCCTCTTGTATTTGTGGTGTGTGTTGGTTCTGACTGTGATAGGGTGAAAGCATCACTGCCACAAGTCCCACACATTAAAGTTAACAAGAGTGGATGAGCGATATTTTATGTATAAGCACTGGAATTGTTTTATAAAGGCAACTAAAGTGAAATCTAACCTCACATTACATAATACATATGGTGAAATGCAGTAGTGTAGAAGATGATACAGAATATTTCACTTAAACAAATGAAGATAAGAAGTGTCTGACCTCTGCTCTCTGTAACGTCTCCCCAGCAGATGACAGAGTAGATATAACCCATTCAGCTCATAAAGCATGACCAGATTCCTCTGCAATGAACACCCACAGGCACTCAAAGGTTTGTAGCAGTTAAACTGACAACATTAAAAATTAACCAGCAAAGTACAATATTTCCACTGTATGTCTCTCATACTCTCAATTCACACTGGAGGGAGAAATAAATTCCCTTTGCCTCCAGGCTGAAGATCCAGAGAACAACCCCCTCCCCAGCACCACCATGGAGTTTCGTGAGCCCACTCAGTTTCCTCCTCACTCTGCCTGCATATTACCTTTCAGTCACACGTGCATATTCTAAAAGGGAAACTTTGTTAGAGGCAACTAATTCAGAGTCACAAACCATGACCTCATGTGACCTCATTGAATGGCAACTTTTCCTCTGTCTTGTAACGACCCTGGGTGGTGGTCCTCTGTGATGTTTCTCCTTGAATACAGGTAGATAACTGGTACATCTGGACCACCTTTAGGTTGTTGGGTTGGTGAGTTTGTGGGCTTGGGTTGCTGCAGGTGCATGTTTTGATTGTGCATGCTGACTTGCACGTGATTTGGTCCATGTGTCACATGTTTTTTTTTTGTCCAGTTCTTTTTCTTTTTTCCATGGACTGTTTGCCAGAGCAGCTCAGGTCAGATTATGCACTATTTAGTGGGCAATATGGAATGGAGTTTTCAAACACAGCCATATATTTGGGAACCTTGAGGGAATTTCTTCAAATTTGGTATAACCCTTCACTTGGACTCAAGGTCAAAGGTCAAGGTTGTGGTGACGTCACAAAACACGATTTTGGCTCCGTGATGGCAGCATGTCTGGATTGAAACTAGTCTGAGTCTGAGGAGGAAATAATGTGAGGCTTCTAAGAACTTGGGAACTTGTACTGATGACTCAGAGAGTGATTGAACCTAAGCATGCAAGCAGGATTTAGCAGCAACAATCAAATGACATGAAATAATGCAAAGATAGAGGTCAAGTACATATGCCCAATAGAATATATTTGAATCCTGTTGAATAAACATTACCACCTTATTTGACTGGACCAAACATTTAAATGTCAAGGATTTTTTTAAAACATCAGGTCTGATTATAACGTTGCTTCAGGCATTTACTGTAGTCATGATGCTGTTTTGAAGCACATCAGATCTGTGAGCTGGGAAAAATCAAACACTGTATTCTAAACACATACCTCAATATAACACGTGTGTGTGTGTGTGTGTGTGTGTGTGTGTGTGTGTCTGCTATCACAGTATCCCCAGGCTCTATAATTCTCTCTTTAAAACACTGCAGGCAGGTGGTTATTACACACTGCCCCATCATACACACAGGATAACCTCTCCTCATTCTGATTCTGTTTACTCTGCTGTGTCTGTCTCTGATGTACATACACTGCCCCGTGGATACGTTAAACTTCATGTACACACATCTGTTTATCTCACTGTCTTCTCATGTACTTACCCAGATGCAGGCGTGTATCATATTCTATGTGATGTAAAACCTGCAGTGTGAATTGAACTCTGCCTGTGAACCTCAGATCTGATATTCTAGATAATGAAGGAAAAAGTGCTGCTGCTGCTGCTGTGTGTGTGTTTGTCTGTGTGTGGAGGTGTGAT
>OMNW01032753.1:42432-52813 GCA_900303245.1 Selene dorsalis
AACACACACACACACACACACACACACACACACACACACACACACACACAAACACATTCACGCACCCACTTGAGGCTCTTGAGAACCTTTGAGAGAGTGTGTGTGGCAGAAGTCTGCAGTGCTGCCTCTGTCTACAACATCACTGGGAGTTGTCATGACCAAACTTCTCTAAAGTTCTATGCCTGTTGGTGTGTATGTGATTCTGACTCATGGCACATTTGAAGACACATTTTAGATTTGAAGCTGTTGAATAGAAATGGCTGTCAAAAATTAGAATTGTTGTTTTCTGTCCACTTGTGATGACTAGAAAACTAAAGGGATCTGCTCAGACACTCACAACACACTGAAGGTTACAAAAAGATCAGGGTTTATGGTTTTTGTCCAGAAAAACTCAATCAGAGACATGCCAAGTTTACTTTTTTCCTAAATGAACTTTGAGGACGCACAGGCCTCAAGATGCAAAATCCATTACCTACTGTCAAAGCTCCTTTGTATTTCTTTAATCCTTTAAAATTAAGAAATGTTGCTAAACTGGGCTGCAGCTCTGTTTACCATCACACTGTAATTGGAAAACAGATTAGTATTGTAATTATGAAGGACACTTAAAGTAAGGCTGCCACCACCTTTGTTACTCTGCTCTGCTCCAGAGGCAAGAGAAGATTCACCACAGAAACAGAGGTCTGGATAAAACACAAAGGTCAACCACTAATAGACATGGCAGCCAAATTATCACAGCAACCCAGAGCAAAGGAGTGATGATCAAGTTTACATGAGATGAAACACTGCACACATTTCCAGCACATAGCAAGTGCACAGCAGTTGCAGCAGTGCACATAAAATGCACATTACTCTGTGTGGACAAAGACAGGTCCAAGCATGGGGACTCCTAGTTGTCAGTGTTGTTTCAGGGGCTTTTCTAAGGTGCCACATTTTCAGACACAGTTTCAAATATATTTTAAAAATAGACTTGAAACTGTTTCAGATGTTTCAAATCTATTTAAAAAAAAATAGATTTGAAACAGAGAATCTCTAGGCAACAATTTAATCGAAAGCAACTGGACTTGTTTAGTTTAGTTTCAAGACCTGGATCTAATTTTCAATTTAATCTCATGATCACAAAAGTGTCAGATAATGAAGACACTTGACTTTGCGTTTTTGTGTATAACTTGTGATTCACTGTGTGGTCAGAGAACTAGTCTATAAATCTAAAATTTAACAGAGCAGAGGTAGTGCCGCTGCATAAAGATAAGAGTTATGGTCAGAGCTGCTTGCTCTTGGTTAATTCTTCTCATCTGAAGTCCCACTGCAACATTTTTTTTATTGATATCATCTGTGTTTCTTTTAGTAATGTCCACTGGTCAAAATAGTGGTGTTAGTTTTAGAAAAAACATGTTTTCCCATCAGTTCAGCAAGGCGATTGGCTCAACAGTGTCAAGAGTTCTTTAGCTTTCGATCCACATTAGCTTTGCATGTAAATGTGAGTTGTGAGTGGTTGTTGCAAACTTTTGCAAAGTTGTTCTTTTGTTTTTCTAAAGAAAATGAGCAACAGAAGAGCTCCACCCGTGAGTCACCCCACACTGTCACTGTGGAGAAAATGAATGGGATTTACAGGGAGACAGCCTTTCTAATGATGAAACATTTTCTGCTGCAAACAAATGCAGTGTTTTTGATGTTTTGCTTGGAGTCATCATGACCCAGAGACAGCTATAAATCTTTGATTCATATGAAAGCAAAGCTGCATATGGACCATCTAGATGCTAACCACACAAGTCTTCTGAATGAAAGTCCATTCTGTAAAGGTGTCCCTGTCCTCTTCTGTCAATTACATCACAATTACAAATAAACTGGATCATGCAAACAGACGGGTTCTCACTAAACCTTCCTGCAAAACAGGACATATGATCAACATGGTTAGATGAACAGTATTTTTCCATCACCTCTCCTCTCAGTTTCATCACAATTACACATAAACTGGATCATGCAAACAGACCAATTACTTTCCACTCGGAGGTTAAAGGTTGCATTAAAATGCTTCACATGCACATCATGTTCTTTTGTATAACTGAATCCTAAATCCACTTCTTGTAATTGGCTAATATCATGGAAATGTAACCATTGTCTGTAAGTTTCAGTCATGCAAAGTGGAAAGAAACTCTGGTCTGTATGAACCCACTGTGGACAAGTTGTTCTCAGACTATGATTGACATCCATAACCCCAGGATTGTGCAATTCATGTGGAGGAGAGGAACATCTGATTATGGTAACACTTTTGTGAGATGAGCTGAGTATGAAGAAACTGACCTGAATTGTTTAACCTATTATGTAGCTTCTGTTGTCATGCATATCACACATTACTAGAATTACGTGATTGTGTGATCCATAATCAGTGACTAGGTCTGAGGAACATTCAGTAATATTTGGTGCTTGTTGTGTAAGATTGAATCACTGTTTTTAAATTGGATGAAGTGCTGATGGAGGAGACAGAGTGAGCTCACTGCCCTTGCATTGTAATAAGGATTCAAACTTCTGACACGCTACCTCAGTGAAATTCACGAAGTATGCCAGAGTTTATACTGTAGCTACACGGTGCACTTCAAGTGAGCGCAGTAACTGGTATCACAGTAATAGTGCGCAGATTAGCATAGCAGATATGAATGGAGATAATTCAGCAAAACAAGGAAAAAGGTGAACACACTAAAACCAAAACAATGCACTGAAAGACACTAAAATGCTCCTCTGTGGATTCATCACCAAAAGTGACCACATTCACATGACACATATTAGAACTGGATGTTAATTAAAAAAGCTCCTGCTTAAAACACGGTGATCATTTCTCATCTTATGTAAAAACGTGATAACTGTGAGCCATATTAGAAATGTGTTTTTCTTTTTTCTTTTCTTTCTTTTTTTTTTAACAAACTAGTTACATTCAGATATGATGTTTTCATTTCATGTGTCTCTAAAATAAACAATTTATTGTTTTGATTCTCTCATATTGGCAATTTTTAGTTTAGTAGAACTTTTAAAGTAGGTTTTGTTTTTTGGAAATAAATAAATAAACCATCTGACTGACTGAACAGTTTTAGACAACAACCTGAACCACAAGGTGAGACTCTGATGCCTCATACAGCATCTACTGTATGAAGCCACTGTCCCAGGCCACCCAGCTACCAGACAGCCCTCCTCTGAGATGACAGAATGAAGCCACAGTGTATATTACATGTATATTTTTTTTGTGTGTGTGTGTGTATGTATGCATAAGAAGTGAGAAGAGAGTATGTCACAGGTTAAGAATGGACACCTGTCTTTTTCTCTATGAAGTTAATCAATAGGAAGATGAAATATTTACTCTGAAGCATTCTGTGTGTGTGTGTGTGTGTATGTGTGTGTCACCAGGCATATAGTTTTGAAAAGTATCAACAGAAAAAGAGGAGAGAGGAGGCAGAAACAAAAGTCTGGGGGACAAAATGACTCATGAGAAATCAAGACTGGTTGAATGTATAAACACAGACAGAGGGAGAGCGAGACAGATGGAGGCAAGGAGACACAGGATTTCAAATGGCGGCCATGATATCAGCTGGATATCTAATTTGCTGTTAAGATAAAGACGGGTGCCACTTTGCTTCCGGTGGCGTTCCCCTCATGCAACACCAAGCCGGTGGCTAAATCAAATTAACATCTCCTCTGACTTGGTGTCCCCACAAGCGCACATCAAGGTGCTGAATTGCAAACAGGGCCAGAGCAATGGAGCAAATCAATGCTGCCAGGCGATTAAATTTGTTTGTGTGTGTGTGTGTGTGTGTGTGTGTGTGTGAGAGTGGTTAAAAGCACTATCACTATTTGTTTATTTCAAAGCAAACTGCAGATTCCAAATAAAATTCCAATGATTCCAAGCACTATCTATATAATATGTTTATATAAATATGTATGTATTACTTATGATAATTATTCTACAACAACAACAACATCTGTGTTATTCAAGAAAAGGAGAGACAACAAAGAAGAAAGAGAAATAAACCATGCAGAATTTAACTGAGCACATCTCACAGGGCCGACATCAAACTGCTCTAAACAGTTTGTATAATAAGCTTTAATGACGCTGTATAAAAAAAATTTAAAATAAAATAAAACTATCAGAAAGATATTTAGCTCCAGTTGTCGGAGACTGCAGTAGGTATAGCTACTGATGACTGTGAAAGTTTTCCCAGCTCATATTTTTTGTGTGTGACACAGCTAGAGACCTCTTTTTGAAGTCCCTGCCATCATGTCTGTGTCTGTGCCTCCTCTAATTGTTTGTCTGCAGACAGAGATGAAAGAGGGGAATAGAGATGGGGTTTGTTAGAGAAGAAGCAACAGCATTTTTTATGTAAATAGACTGAATACAGACCAACACACTGGTGAACTGAGGCTTACAATATAAGGGGCCTTTTCTTTAACCAGAAATCAAACATGGTCCGGTCAGACATCGTCCGCATTTGTTTTGATTGATCGTGTAGTTGTAGTTGTTGTAAACTGATCAATACTATCCTGGTTGTGAATATGTAAAACATGTCCCAGGCTGATTCAAATGCAGTGGTTCTGATTAGACTTGCACAACTTGGTAGATCACAGTCGCATGAGAAGCCACGATTTGCGTTTTCACAGGCGTTATCTGTGTGGGATGTCTGCAGCCCAGTCTGGTTTCTGTCTTGACAAGAGGTTATAATACATCCTTTGAGAGATGGTATGTCTTCAGGGCAGATTGTTGTTGTCGTGTTGGGGGTGTAAAGCTTCTAACTTGTAAAGCGGTGGTTAGCGCGCCATCTCAACTTCAGCCAAGTAGTATTAGAGTTAAAACTGTAACCATAGAGAGAAAAATCATGTCAGTCATTTTTGTAGTGGTCTTTTTTGCTTTGGAAGAAACTAATGATGTGGACCTGCTGGCGAATAATTCACATGAGAAAACACTAACAATGTTAATGTTTTATTGCATCTCAGCTTGTTACTCAGTGTGTGTACTGCTGTCTTTGTGGCTGTTAGTCATTCCACCTGAAAATTAGTTTCAGTTTTCAGTCATGGTTCAGTTTTACACATCAAAATTCAATACTGTTTTGCATTTGTTAGTGTTCCTGTTTGCGTATTTTATTTTAGACATATAAGAAGGGAAGTGTGTAATAGTGGGTTGTTTTATGAGAGAATGAAACTCAGTCACTGACATTCATGGTTGTCAGGAAGAGGCAAACACAAGTCATTTTAAACATTAAAACAAATGACTCACCCTGTTGTTTCTCGTGCTGAACACACCCACAAAAGTCAAATCATTACAGTGGATATTAAAAAACAACAAATGTCAATTCTTTACAAAATGATAATAAAAAATTTTCACTTGTGCTTTTCCTGTAAATTAATCCTCCAATAGACTCTGAGGGGCACAACAGCCCCCCCTCATCCCCCCAAATATTAAATGTCAAACCCACTTCTCTAACCATTAGCTGGTGTATTAAAGTATTACCAAGAGCATTTCAGTTTTGAACTGCTCAGTAAGAAAATTGCCCGACATTTAAAAGCAATAACAAATTATATAACACCAATCAATTACTTCATTCTAATGCGGCTCCAACCTTTTTATTCACCTCAGCTGTGGGAAACCCATTTACGTAATTCTTATTTTTATTTCTGGTGGCATTTCACGATTTGCTGGGGGAAATAAATAAATAAATCTATCTCCCCACAGCTGGATGGAAACATAACTAGTGACAGAGAGAGGGTTGTTGGGGCGTTTCATTATTAACCCTGGCTTGTTCATTTAGCACCAGGATGCCTCAGTCTTTTCTTCCATCGCTGCTCTGTCCTCACAGCTTCTGTCAGCGCCGGGTTCATCACTGGGACTGAGAGCTGAAATACAAATCATATGAAAAATAAAGTTTCTCCTCAGCATGGGCTGAAGACGGGGGGCAAAATGGGGACACCAGACAGAAATACTGCTGTCATCAGACGGGGAAAAAAAATGTATCTTGAAGTTTTTATGGGATTGAAAGTTTTCCTCTAACTGATGCTGTGGATTCTTTGAAATTTGAAATGGTTGAAAGGATCCAGAGAAAATTCAGACAAGTTACAGAGAGAGAGAGAGAGAGAGAGAGAGAGAGATGCAGGAACAATTACCAGGGGTTTGTGAGACGTGAGGTCGCACCTGTCCTTGTTCACAGACAGGTCAAAGGTCAGGATCAGCACAGGACATGTCAGCACAATAAATGCTGAAGTCAGATTTTTGTTTTAGGTTTGGCCTCTTAAAACCAGTTTATCTCAGAAGAAAGTGAAATCAAAAGCTGAGTATCTTTATATATCAAGCCTTTGCAGGTTTATTTTTATGGCACATTTCAAAAACAGAGTTAATTCAAAGTGCTTCAGGGAGAAGGAAAAGAAAACGATAACACTTTATAGCACAGGCTGCAATTTAGAGCCTAATGTTGTTGTATGAATCTGTTACCGTTTCATAAGGTGCTTAAGGTACAGAGGAATAACAAAATACTTCTGGGAACAATAGCAACAACTGGATATTTTAGAGGAGAGAAAAAATTATTTATAGCCGTTTTGTAAGTACTGTGTACCTGTGGGGTGAAATCATCAGTAACAAAAAACTGAAGTCAAGAAAAAAAGTGTTAACTGATTTCTCAGTGGTTGATTAAAGAGTAAAAAGGGAAGAATAATCAGCACTTGTTATTACAACCCACATACCTTGTTTTGACTGCGATATCAAAAGAATTAAAATAATAATGATGAGGTTCCTCATTAAACATTAAAGATCAGCCATGTTTGATCCTCCTACATCTACAGCTACATGCAAAGGTCTAAGGCCCCCATGGGCCAACCCCACATTTTGTGGATTTTTGAAAAGAAGTAAACACATCCCCTGCAGCAAACACACACTAGAAATGAACTTTAGCTTTTTAAATCTTAATGCACTGTTATTGTTTTTTTTTTCCTTTAACTTCTGCCTCCATTTTGGCGACAGCCTGAGCAGGATGAGTTATGTTTTCAGGTTGTCTGACCTTGTGTGTCCAGTTGGTACAGACATGTACTTGGAATTACAGATTAACAGTTTTAACAGGTCAAAAGTCAATGGTTTTGTGAGATGAACCTACATTCACTATAAATGTAATGTCACAGAAACTGCTCAAGGGAATCCCTTCAAATTTAGCACAAATGTCCAGCTGGTGTTAAGGATGTTCTGATCAGGTTTTGGTGATCAGAAATCAAAGATCAAAGGTCTCTGTGACCTCACAAAACCTGTTCTAGCCTTTCTTTTGTTAATGGATGTTTTATGAAACAAAATATTTATTCATAGGATAATAGGAATGGTGGAGAGAGACAAGAAGGCTAGGGAGAGAGAGAGAGACAGAGGATGATATGCAGCAAAGGGTCAGAGGTCAGATGTGAACCCATGGCAGCTGCAACTAGAACTAAGCCTACATGATATATGCTCTACTAGCTGATCCACCGGGCTGGATACAAAGAATTTGGTGGTAACTACATATGTTTTTGAACACAACTGATGAATACGTGCGTTCATTATCACAATTTAGCACAAATGCGTAAATGGATACAATGAAGTAGTGATGCTTCACAACCTATCAGATATGCATCTCTGTCAGGCTTGTGAGTGTAAACATGTTTACTTACCATTATTGTGCATTATCCTCTGACATTTCCACTCACATTATTAGGGTGACACACTATAAGCAGAGCCAGATGTGGAATGACATACAAGACAACACAACCATCCCCACAAGTTGTGAGGATGATCCATCCTGTCCTCATAGAGCAGAGATGTCCACACCGTGATGTTTGAAAAGTGAAATTAGTCATGGAAATCTTATAGATTTAGAAGAGCAGTTCTGTACTACATAGAGTCCTCACTGCATTACCTCACCGAGTTAATTTGTACAAGGTTGAGCAAAAAAAAAGGTGCATTTAAGTCATTAAGGTTTTTTTTTAGTTATTTGTTGTAGAAACTGAAAACACAGTGGAGGAGTGTTTGTGAAACTGCAATGACAGAGAGAAAGCAGCAACTGGAAACATTTCATTTCCAGCTTCAAATTCAGTGCACCAATTAATCTGAGCACAGTCACATTACCACATCCAAATGAGCTGTGAAACACTAAATCTCAACAAAATATTTAAACTTAATTCGAAACATGTCTGTCTGCTTGTGAAATGAAACCTCTGAACAGTGTGTGTGTAATAAACACAAGTTAATGGAAATAAGATGTCATTCTCCAGTAATTAAAGTCTTCCAATGATGTCCAGGGATTATCTAAAACGCAATTGAACCTACCATGAAAAAAATTTAAGATTAATTGGCACAAAATCCACACAAGACAATGAGGTAGATTGTGATCATGTTTCCTGCAACCTGACTGGTTGATGGACTTACACAAGTA
Source organism: Selene dorsalis (assembly GCA_900303245.1). Taxonomy (NCBI): domain Eukaryota; kingdom Metazoa; phylum Chordata; class Actinopteri; order Carangiformes; family Carangidae; genus Selene; species Selene dorsalis. The sequence continues at coordinate 50,853 of OMNW01032753.1, forward strand.
TCCATGCAGTGGCCACACTGCTTTTCCATTCAGAGCCACAGGAAGGTGGAGCCAATCACAGCTGACATAGGGCAACAGGACTGACTCACACTCACAGATGACTTAGGGTCATAAATCAACCGAGTGTGTGTGTGTCTTCAAAGTGATAAAAAGGACAGAACCCACCCAAGCATAGGGAGAACATGCAGTCTCCACCCAGAAAGGCCCCGGCCCTGGGAATCAAACCTAGAACCTTTTTCAGTAGCAACAGTGCTAATTACAATACAGTACCACTGTGCTGCTATATTTGGGATATTTATAAACTATGAACCGTTGTATTTACATTTCATTGACTAAAAATGTGTCAGAACACGTTCAACTCTAAGATGAGTCTGTTCAGAATCAGCTCCTTATCGCAGGCCCACTGACACAATTTTCTTCTCATATATTCCCATAGAGTTTCAGTACATTAAACCTGTTGAAGCTCAGTGTCCATTGACTTCAATGGGGCTGCAGAGCATCGTTTTTTTCACTGCAGAGAAACGTGCTGTGATGTTGTCCCTCCTACAGACGCTTAGCATCTCTGGGAGTGAATGGGGCAGTGGGCAGGCCTGGGCACTGGGCTTCTGCATGATGATTGGAGGATCTGTCCAAAAGCTGAATTCCTTTTTGATCGACAGCAATTTTGAAACATATGCCAGCTACAGAGGATTTTCGAGTTCAGTCCCACTGTGGATTTTGCAAGTGAAGTGGAGAGACAAACTGCAGCTCATTTCATGGTATTTGCAGTATTGGCAGTAGAACCCATTTCCACTGTACATATAATACATTGTAAATAAAACACAATTATAACATTTCCTTGTTTCAATTTAACATAATTCTCAAATTTCCTTGTTCGAGTTTAACATAGTTTCGATAGTTTGTTCATAGTTTATGATCTAGGCTGAAAATGAGCTTCCCCTCTTTGAAAGTCCAGCAGCTGCCACTGACAGTAACCCAGTGCATATAGGGTGCCTGATCCAAAATGGCATTCATTCAGTTTTAGAGGAACTGCTTGCCTGGCTTCCAGGTTACCCCCACATTATACAGCCCATGGAATATGTGCATTGGTGTCACTCCCATCATGCCTCTGGGCTATGAGAATGAGCAAACAGTGGTCTAGATCTGGTACTGTGCTTTCAGGAATGCTATGCGAGTGGACTTTTTGGCTGAGTAATTAGAGTTCTAAAGGGCTTGCACTTGGCCTGAAGCCATGGAAACAATAAAAGAGCAGACCATCTATTATCTTACAGTTCTTTGAAACGTGCAGTCTCATCATCAAACTGCTCCCTGTTCCTTCTTGTCTTTTTAGTTGAAAGTCTTTTGTTCAACCACATAACCTCATAACAACACTTTGGAAAGGTGCAACTGAAAAATAAATAGCTGATCCCCCCTCCAAAGAAAAAAAAAGTCACAACAGGAGCTTTGTGATGTAACTGTGTTTGATGAATGGTGCAAGACCAAAATATTTCTCTTTTCATTTTTGAATTGAATCTTCACCTTGATCTTGAGAGAGCATCACATCTCTTCTTACCCGGTCATCTTTGTGCACCAGACCAGAGCCTCACACAATCCTCCTCCAACCACCCACACATGCACACACAGGCATACATAGATAGAGAAGTGAATGTAGAAGAGACCCAGTGCTAGATCTGCTTTCAACAGGTACCCTTATCAAATCAAATGAATGCATCATCACTGCTGTATGAACTGTACCACTCGCAAAATCTTTCATATCAAGGCAGCCTCCTCACATTATTTTCCATCTTTTTGTGTCTCACACACACATGCACACACACGCACATGCTCACATACAGTTCACAATCAGTCCCTGAAGACATTTCTAAAGACTTTGGTTCTTTCTCAAAGAGGTTTCAAAGAGCTTCTCTTTGAATTTCTGATGTCTGGGGAAAAGCTCTGGAAGTTTGGAAATCACAACCAAG
>OMNW01032760.1:9118-40013 GCA_900303245.1 Selene dorsalis
CCCCACCCACCCTCACATACACACAGAAGACAGGAAAAGCAGCGGGCTAAGTGTCAGAGTGAGGAGAGCTAGTGTAACAGAGAAATGAGAAACGCAGCGAGGGTGAAGGCCAAGGCGACGACCAGGAGACAGAGAAGAAAATCCAGCAGCAGAGAGTTCAGGAGGGGGGGAGCCAGCGCTATGTGGAGGTATCATGAGTGGAGGAACACGACGTGATTCTGTCACTTGCCCCCAAGGGGATGTGGGGATGGGAGAGGGATGTGGGATACTGTGTTCCCAGCCCAGGATCCGGGCAGGAAACCTCCCCTGCATTTCTTGGAGGCAAGGGAGGTTAGTCTGTCCGACCTCAGCCCACCTCTGCAAAACCCAGGGAGAGCATGTGTGCTCTTTACTCATGAGTGATGAAAACAGAAAGTGTGTGAAGGTGGACTCTACCACTATTAAAAACAAAAACTGTCTCCATGAGTGGCAAAAAAACAAACAAGCAGATATTTTAATTATTAATTGAGGTGATATTTATCCTAAAAGATCATTCTTCATTGTGCCTCTTTCATCAAGCTACAGCCACTGGAGAGGCTGGACCTCACAAGTGACCAAAGAATATGTGGAACCCACAAATGACAAAAACAAGAATACTCAAATGCATTGGCTTTTTGTAGAGGGAGCCAGGTTGATACTAACTCCAGTGTTTACTTACAAAAGTGCATCATGCCTACAACACTATCTGGTTTCATGTAGAGGTGTGTCAAAAAAAAAAATGAAAGCACTGGAAAACATAAAAGGAAGAGGTAAGCAGCAGATTTTATGACCTCCAGGAGAAGAAGCAGCCCTGATAGACCCATGTTATCTGCAGGCTCTCATGTTTAAATCACTAAAGAGCATGTTGGCATATTGGCATTTAAAGTCTATTCATGGATTTCCAATTGTCCATTATGCTTTGAGTAACAAGCAAGAAAAAAAATCCACCTTAAATTCCACTGGTTCTGCCAGAGCTGTTCACTGAGTTAAATGTTTAATTTGAAAATGAGATAACAGAAATCACTCACTCCGCTGATTCCTCTTCTCTTCTGAGATTCACAGATCTACAGGTAATGAAAGATCAGCTACACTTTCACAGCCTAGCCTGTTAGCTTAGCTTGATTTGACCCCTGCCTGTCCTGAAGCTTGTTGCAGATTGGCTGTTGTAGTGTCATGCACACTCAAAAATGACCCACTGCACTGCACGGTGCACCCAGGCCATCCTGACACAGAAGCAACAATTCGATGTCTCACCTGGTAGAGCACAGTCCTTACTACAGCACCCAACAGTTCAAATCCAGTGTCTGCCGTTTGCTGCAAGTCTGAACTATTGGTATTGGCCTTTCTGGTCCTGTATTACATGGTATTGGATTGTGACTAAATTAAATTACCCAGCTGTAGTTTCCAATGTGGATTCATTTGTACAAAACAAGTAGGAAAGTGAAATCATCCAATAGAGGTTACATAACCTTTAAAACAAGCCTAACTTCATGGTGCATAGACATGTATGCATAGGTGTCCTACTTACCACCAGACCTCTGACTGTCATACACTACATGTATCTAACCCTGACTCCTTTCAAAGTTCAAAGCCAAATGCACACTTGGACATTTGAACAACTGGCTGATGCTGCTCAGGACAGTCTCAATTTTCTCTTTAGAGTTAAACAATAACGGTGAAAGAGGCTCAGGAGAGAAAATAGAGAGGGTATGGGAGAGAGGAACGTGCTGGCAAAAGGTCAGGCAAGGTAGAATATGCAACAAAGCAAAGTGGGTGGAGATGGGAAAGTTTGAGGCCATGGAAAGGCCAACGCGGTGAGGAAAATACAAGATGTACGGGGCCAGCACAGGTCCAGGGCTGAGAAGGAGAACTTGGAGGAGAGGTCCAGCTGAAAGAGGCTGAGAATCCTTGAGGGCAAAGGAGGGATTAAAGTGGACAGCTCTGGACAGGGCTGCGGAGCGTGTGCGCTGTAATTGAATTTCACGCTCGCTGCCCTCTTCTGAAGTCGTGTAGCAAAGCGATCATTTGAAAAGAAAGCTATTAGTCAAGCCCTCTGCTAAGCTCAGAGCTGTGCCATAGGAAATCTGGGATTACCCAGGCAGCAGGCTCCGGTGTGCTCCGTCAAAACACAAGTGTCACGGTGAAGCCACAGGAACGGAGGGACAGCGGCGGTGCATCGTCGGCTGCTGGTAAACACAGACTTACACGCTCAGCCTGTGTGTGTGTGTGTGTTTGTGCTCAGGCATCCCTCCTTTAGCTCTGGTCAGAGTTCAGACGTTTTAAAGTGTTTTTGCTTTGCCTGCTGTGTTTACGCACACGCAGGCATGCACAGATGCACACTCACTACCAGAGAGCCAGCATGCTTTTCCAGTCAATGGTAACAATGTTGCCTTCACATCCAGTCACTTTCTGTTCCACGTAGAAATGTAGAGTGAAGCCCACGTGTGAGTGAAGGCCATGAATCTGAAGACCTGCAGATTTTAAAAGGGTTGTAAATCCAGTTCGATTTAGAAAATATTTAAATATTTGATGGGAAGGAGGGTTTTCAACCTTTCTTCTTTGTGGAGTGTAGTTTCAAATCAAGTCTCTTTGTTGCAGCAATTCCATTCTGTTTCCTTTATTTTGGAAGTTTGAATTTCTGTTCTGCAGGGGAATCAGAAAGCTTCATGTTCTTGAGTTGTCTGGATCTAGATAGACATCAGCCACCATTAAAATCAGGTTATTGGTTGAAAGGCCCATATACCTTTATAAAGGTAGATAGTCCATATGTAGTGTGATTATAAAGCAGCTCTAGGTTCCATATTAATACTGTGAAAGTATCAAAGTCTCAGACCACAAACCAGCTGTCAGGACTTCTGTAACTTTGTGATGTCACAACAAAGCAGTCACCACTGTCAGCTATGCCCCAAGCCTCGCCCACCTGAACCCATAGTCCAACCTTTTCATCTCTGTAACATCGACAGGGATTTTTATTTATTTATTTTTTTTTTAATAAAGCACAAATGTTGAAGGATGAACTGATTAGATTTTGGTTGTCAAAGGTCAAAGGTCAAAGGTGGCAATGATCTCATGTTCGGTCGAATTCAATAAGGAAGGCCTGCGGGGAACTACATTACTTCTGTCACACTGTGACCTTACACATTTTCAGCCATAACTCACTAATTCATCAACTAATTATGACACAATTTAACTTGAATGTCTGTAAACATAAAAAAAGGGGACATTTTACCTCCAAAATGTCAAAGCTCAACTTCACCGTGATGTCATAATGTTCTGCAGAAACTCCTCTGAACATTACTCAACGCTTGTAACTCAGGGAGGAAAGACTGAGACTACAGCCATCCAGGAGTGGCTTAGAGACTGGCATACCTCTCCTTGAGTAGAGTTCCAGACAAGAGAATGACTCTTTTTAAACAACAAATATATCATTCTATATGATCAAAACTTAAAATGAAGCACAGGTAAAATGTGGGATTGATCTGTGTATATGTGAAGTTGCTATAGTGTATTACCATAGACCTTAGACTACAATTACAGCCACCTGTAACTGACCTCATTAAGCTTAGAAACACAACCAAAGAATTATTACAAAATGAATGAGAATACTTGAGAGATTTTCTGTCTTGTCTGAAGAATCTCAGAAATGGTCCTGAGGCTCAATAATCACGACCTAATCATTTTCCAGTCATTTTGATTTGTATTAATAATGTGATCATTTTGTTTATTTGGATTTGTTTTTGTAATTCATTACTGAAACAATATTTTGATTGTTTAAAAAAACCAAGGGAAATGTTGATTGACAGGTCTGGGAACGGAGCGCACGATGGAACAATTATTCAGCTATTTACACACATGTTGAGATTCTTTTATCAGTCCATATGTTTGATTTTCTTTCCCCTGATCTGTGACGTGAGACAGAGCCACAGTATGCTTTAACTAAATACTGACTGGCATGTGCACTGAGTCAAGCCTCACTGTTATGGTTACGCATTTATTTTGGGCTAAGAGAAAAAAACACCAACATGAGTTCTGATGAAGCAGAGCGATGCTGTTTGTTTGGTGCTGCAGAATCAGAGAAAATAAACACGGTAACAGCACATTCATCAAACACGCAACTGTTGCTTTTCACTTCCATCGTCCCAGAACCTGCAGCAGCACAGATTACATTGTTACATGGCAGCTTAGATACACTTATATGTCATTATAATAGTTGGCATTTTTTTCATCGGATGTGAAGTTGCAGTTCAGTGGAGAAGCAGTGACACAATTATTTTACATGTTCATTAAATATTACCCTTTTTTTTTTTTATCATTCTCAAAGCTGGGACCGATTCTCCTGCCAAAACCTCTTCATTCTCTTTATTTGATTTTATTTATCTGTTCAGTAAAATAGTTCAAATTCAACAAGTTTGTTGAGACAATCTCTACTAGTCTTACAACAAATTAGCAAACAGGAGTTCAGAGGAAGATCATCCTGAATCATATTTACAACAGACATAGTGAGGGGAGAGTTCAAGCCCAGTATTTCTCTACGTGCCCAATAACAACATGTCATTCATTTTTTCAATGGGTCCACCTAGTACAAGTAAAAGTCCTACAGGATTTTAGTGCAGTTAATTTAATGTAAATATGTGGAAAAGGTCAAGTTTTATATATACACTTAGTTCAAGTCTTTTGACTGGAGGAACTGAAACTGAGCTGGAACTCATTAAATGAAGTTTTTCGAAGAACAAATAATAACAATAGACATCCCAGCATGCATTGACTGTGAGTAAAAACTCTCTTATATCAAGTGTTTGCACTGACAAACTTACTGTTATCATTATGTGTAATACAGTGGATAAGAATTTAGTCATTTAATTAGAATACAGTTAAAGTGTTGCCATAAAAACATGAGTAAACTCAATGTGAGGTGGCAGTTGGTTTGAGCAACTGAACTCTTAACATTAAACTGTGTGTTGAACTTCTGTGAAATTCCAAGTTTGACTAGATGAACTCAGAACAAACAACAAATGATCAGGAGTTAAACATCTTAACCTTTGGAGTATTATCTTTAACTTGAGTTTATAGCAGCAATTAAACCTACATTTTTTAAGTTGGACCACATGAATTATTTTTAGTTAATGGTAAAGTTTAAGCAAACAGTGAATGATACAGGACTATTGTTGACCATGACTGAGATACAGACTCTCTTTGGTTAATTGAAGTTGCTGCTAGCCAGTGATGACTGGGCCACTTTCACTCTCTAGAAAAGCAGGTCTCTCATGTGATGGGCTCGTCTCTGCCACAGTCCTGATGATCTCTCCTGTCAGTGTGTTCAGTGTGATGTGTGTTGAATGACAGCTTCACATGTGGCAGATGGAAAAGAGCACATTGGTGGAGAGAGACTCAAGAAAGACAGTAAAATATAAATACATGTTAGGGCTGCTCATTCAGACAACTGTGATTGAGTGGCATTAAATGTGTGTCGTTACCAAAAATCATGCAGAGGGGCAGACGTGGTTGTGAGCCTTTAACATTTTTAAGTTTATTTCATTCATATAACTTTTCTAAAAGCACATCTCAAAATGTAGAGTTGATGGAATATTGTTACACGTACACGTTAACAGAACATTTACTGACTTCATGATTAATCCAAGCTGAAACCAAAGACAGCTGTCAAACTCACATAATGTAATATACAATATTTAGGTTATGGCGTTTTTTCCCCCAATGGTATATTTCTTTGACATGTCATGGTTGTTGATTTTAATTATATATAATTTAATCATTAGTTTCATTACATTAATATAAGATGTAATATTTCTTAATGTAAATTTTTTTTATTTACCTATGTTTTTGCATTGTAGTTCATGTTTCAGTGCTGTTCTTATAATCTTATAATTATAATATCATATAATTATCTAACACAACAAGATCTGCCCACATTTTCAACACAGATTTATACCACAGAATATAAATGGACATTTTTTACAGTGTACACCCTCCCTCCTTTACCGGCTTTACTGGCTGTAGTGTTGTGATGTTAGCATCTGACTGGAGCTCAGAAACTGTTTGATTCAAGCTCGATCTATTTAGAAAGTGACCGTTCAAAAATGCAGGAATGAAACGGGGTTTACGCTAAGGTCAACAAACGGTCTGTGAGGCGAGCGGACGACGGTCTGGACCTGTGTGAGAGGAGCTGCTGACACACGGGCCGGAGCCTCTGTTGATACACATGCATCAGCACAACACACCATCCAGCCTGTTTTCAGGGGAAAATAGCTTTCTGCTGAAATATAAGGTGACAGAGGGTGTTTGGTCTGTTTGTGTGGATCACGACAGAGATGGATGAGCGCACCTTTTTGAACGCTCCCTCTTCGGCTCTCACACCTTCCAGGCAAAAATATCTCCTGTTATTGGAATGCGTTATAGACTGATTTTGATGTCCTCTGTTTAAATTTCTGATTTCAGATCAAGACCAATAATGTTTTTCCCCTCTCTTCCTGGCCCTCGCTGGAGGAATCTTAACACTAGACTGTTATACACAACATTCCTCCACATGAAACTATGTGCAGGCTGCTCTTTATAATTCTGGCTGCAGACTGGGACAGCAGAGCCAGATACTAGAGCATTACTTGAACTAATGCACTTGTTGAAATGTTCCAACTTTTATTTTTCACTTTCAGTCATGTTTGCAGCATTGAATGCAAAACTCGGAAAACAACATTTCAGCATATCTGTAGCACTAATGTACAGCATTTCGTATACAATCTGTTAAATATACCAAAATGCTGTGGAGTTTGGTGAGAACATTCAGAGGATGAAATAATATAATGACAGTTTCAGGTTGGTGTGGACATGTGAAGGTCTCATACGCTCTTACAGCTGAGTGAGAACCAGCAGCTCAGGCTCGTTTGCTAATTAGCAGCCAATTAGAAAGCTGAGATTTCAGCGTGACACCCCCAGTGTTTGTTTCCTGCTGGGGAGTGTGCAGCACAGATATGACCCCGCTCCAGTGTCCACAGTTATGCTGTGGATCGTTGCTCACTGGCCCTGTAAACACAGAGGGCCTTCACATGACACACACACACACACACACACACACACACACACACACACACACACACTCACACACACTCTCTCTCTCTCTCTCTCTCTCTCTCTCTCTCACACACACACACACACACAGGCTTAATATGCCCAGTGGCTTCACAGGACAGGATAAATCAAACAGGAAAGCTTGGATTTAATTTACTCCAAATAAGACTGGTATTATAAGATTCTTCCAGGCAGTATTAATTTGTCTATTTTCTTGTGTCATGTTTGTAAGAAACTCTGATTATGACATAATCAGATTCTAATATAATCACTGAAATAATAATCTTAAGTTTTTAAATTCCTGAACTTCAACAAAAGTTTTAATTTACTGATAATAGTGAATTTTACTGTAGTCTGAAAGGTCAGACTACAGTAATGATGATCTTTCCTCTGACCAAGGCTACAACCATTAGAAATAGTTGTATTAAGGCATCTCTGATGCAATTCATACATAGTGGTATTAAACGTAGTGAGGAGCCTTATAGTCACATTAAGATCACTGCTGTTATTCTAGTGTGAATCAGTGAGCACCTGTGAGGAATCAACAGCACTGAGTAAACCAAACCTTATAGAAGCTGGTAGCCTCTGGTTCCAGGACAGTGTGGTGCTCCATGCAAAGCAGCCAACATTACCAGGAGACCCTTAATCACACTTCAACAAAGAAACAAAGACGCTGTACATTTACATGATGCTGTGTTATTGCATGTAAGTTGTTGTTGTTCATAGTACAGCATTTTTAAAAGTGCTTTTAACAGACAATAAAACCAGGTAAAACAGCCAACCGACATGCTGTATGTATGTGAATGAAGTCAGAACAATACAATGCAAAAGGATCTGATATAGTGCTCCATAAATTCCAGATTATGTCATCAGAGGGATCAGTGTAATTCTGTAAATTGCCAAGAGTGGCCAGACGTTCAGAGTAAAACTTCAAGTAAGTAAGTGAGATTCACAGGGCTGTTCCAGAGGGATACGTCAGACCTTGAGGAACACCAATCTAAAGCCAGACATTCAAAAAGAGCAACAGAAGCCATGACATGTCTGAGCCACAATGTGCTCATTTTTTTCTATCCTACTAAAGATGCATCATGTTGGTAATATTACCAACATGGACCTATGGCAGCTTCATCAGACAACCGGCTGACTAGTCAAATATAACTCCATATTATAGTGGACATGGAGAGCTCAGAGGACAGTCAATGTATGTGTCAGTGTCCTGGCAGCTTCCAGGCTGATGTTAGGGACATGTGGGAGTAGAGCAGTAAGTGTGTGACGTGTTTCAACTTTAGTTTATGGTTCAGTTTTCTTCTGAGTGAAACCATGTAAAGCTGAGAGCTAAAGTGTTCTGTGCTACTTTAAAAAAAAACTTTGTGTCATATGATCAGGTGAAGTTGGGTCCATTTCATGCATGATGATGTAAGAGCTGCATTAGTTTTTCTGTTTAGATGAGATATACTGTATATAAAAGCTTGAGCGGTGCTTGGAAGTGAACTGTTGGTGTGTGGAGCCTGGAACAGGAGACAAAGTTCTTCTTTGCCTTTTCTGTGTCTTATAAAGGAATTAGGGATGAACACCGGTGTGTGCAAGATCAACACACTGGTAGCTGTCTGACTAAATGAAAAATGAAATATTAAATTCATTGAAGGTTCGTGGAGTGGTTTCTCTCCTCTATTCTAGAAATTATGTTTAATTTAATCTGAGAAACCATTTCTCATCTGCTGTCAGACCCTGCATGGCTCCGACTGCGACTCCTCAGACACCAGGACCGCTCCGTCCTCACATCCTAAATATCATCGCAGCAGCTCTCGGCTTCATCTAATCAGTCTTGCCTCGCCCCATCTTCTCCTCCATCTTCTTCCCCTTGCATCCCGGGCCAAACTCCTGCCACCTCACCGGGCTCAGAGACCTCATCCGGGTGCTGCCTCCCTGAGAAGGCCGGTCCAGGCCGCGTCAGATTCCGCTGGCGCCGCTTCTGCTTGTCTTGGAAACACAACAGAAATCACAAAAGGAAAAGAGCAAAGGAGATAAGACGTTACACGCGTCAGAGCCCGTCTCTTATTTTCCGAGCAGTGAGAGCTCATAAACATGTGTGACAGCGCGTCGGGCCTTCCTTGGTTTTTATGGCTCCCTCCCTGGAGATCAGGTCTGTCTTCACACCCGGTGCCGAGAAGCGCTGCTCAGTCTGCTGCGTGGTTAACCCTAACCCTGACCCCGTCCTCATGAAGTGTGATAGCATGCTATCGCTTGCTCCACAGCTATCTGCAGCCTTTTTGGCCAGATTTTGTGCAGCACTCGGTGTAAAACAGAGAGAGAGAAAGATGCACATATTTTACAGTTTGCAAAGCATCGAGCCTTGCCAATTAGACAAAACACAATCACCATATTAGTCCTCACGTATCTGCACTCATCACAAATAGATATTTTTCAAGCTCTGTGTCCAAAGTACAGCTATTTATTATATCAGCAACATACGAGTCAAATAGCAGACTTTGATTTGGATGACATCATCCTACGGCACTTATCTGCATTAGATCTCTCTAAACACTCCGAGATGCAGAATTATTTCCTCTTGAATAAATATAACAAAGTGATGCAGTCTACGAGGTCCGCGCTGTGCAGTATTTGGATATGCGAAGGCATGCGCTAAATGCTTAATAGCCAGCAGCTCAGGCGCACTCGAACGCCACATCTCTGAGAAAAGACACTGTCTGTGTCCACTGTGCTTTTATAAAACGGTGAAAGTACACAGGCTACATTGATATGGAGACTCAGCCATGGAAAAAACAGTTTTGGCTCTGTGTTTCGAGTGTTTTGAGGCTGATGTGACACCTATTAAACAGAGCAGCACCTTGCAAGTCTCCTCTCGGCTCTGTGTGTCTGATGAGGCTGGCAAAGGCTCAGATCTCAGACATGGCAGACACATCAATTCTGTTTCTTTCTTTCTTTTTTAACCATGTGCAGATATACATCTATTCATAACCTCCTGGAAAAAAAGAGGGACATTTGGGAGAAAAAAAAAACACACACACATGGCCCTTGTCAAGCAGCTACGTGGAATAGCATCAGGGCGAGGCTTCTGCAGCGTGTCACGTTCAAATGTTTGGGTGGAGGAATGTGCTTGTGTGTACCTCTGCTGCTCTGTGTGTCAACTGGTGCAGGGATGATGGAAAGTCACAGTGGAATGAGACACTTCGTCATGAAATGCAGCACCGGGATGAGGATGCTTGTGTATGATCGCACAATAAATGAATGAAGCACTGTAAAAATGAACAGGGATATCTTATTATGCCAGTGCTTACACATGGAGGGTTTACGTAGCCTGTCATAGACTGTGATACCACATAGACTTCTTTGCTTGTTGGATTATTTAACAGCACCTGAGAGGCCTGTGGGCTGCGTCAGGTCATTTTTGTACCTTTTCAAAAGTGACAGTCTGACAGTTGGACCCACTTTCTGATTTGCTGATTTTCGAGGAATGTATGCACGTGGAAAGCTTGAATTAACTTTAGACTGGCTGATTCAACAGCAAAGATGTTTGTCGTCTATGTGATCACACATGATCCTGACCTGGTGGTCGTTGTTTCCAAAAGAGGACATGACAATGGCAGTAGACAGGGGAAAGTCTCTCTATTAGTGTCTCTTGAAATGAAATGTTAATTCAGACTTAACCATCATTTTATTGAAAATAATCAATGCTACTAAAAGTTGGAATGCAATTAATATAAGTGGTCATAACCAAACAGATCTTAACCTGATTTAAGTACAAATAAATTTAAAAGCTTTTTTTTTAATAATAATTGAAATCAATTCTAAATAAATTCCTGACCCACGTGACCACCAATTAAATCCTCAGATAATCCCAATACCCCTTTTCCATCGAGTTGGTTCTAGTACTAGTTCATAGCCAGAGCCTGACTTAGCACCGGTTCTTCGCTGTTCGACCGCCTAAGCACCTGGCTCTCGAACTGGTTCCAGACAAGCACCAGTCTAGAGCCAAGAACCGAATACATCTCACCTCGCAATTAGCCGCAAGACCATCTATAAAGCTATATTTAGATGTTATCAATAGCTTATTACCTTTGTCTACTAACAATGGCCAATGTTCATTAGGAATCAAAACCTCTCTCCTCAAACACAGTCGCCATTCGCTGTGATTATAACAAAGACAGGTAGCCAGTAATAGTTGTATCTTCTGGCTCTGGGTCACAATGCAGGCTTACAAAAACAGAAGCAGCACCTGTATGGGGAGCGTGGCTCTGACTTGGCTCCTTGCCAGTGGAAAGCAAACTGGTTCTTTGGAGGCAAGGGAGTTAGCACCAGTGAGAGCATTCCCAGTCACTCTGGTGTTTTCATACCTGCTAGTAATATAAGTAACTAAGGTGGAAGCCTTACACCTAACCATGTACATGCAGCTCCATCAAAAGTAGCCCACACTGTACAGTTAGGTTGACCTAACAGCAGATGCATGTAGGCGCTGAGCTTCCATACAGTCATGGAGTCAATATGGTTTGGGGTAAAATGACCTTTGAATGAACATTTGGGGGAAAATTGGATTGTGTTGGAGAGGACTTCTGAGAGCAATGTAAAAGCAGTGAGGTAATGGCTGCTGGGCTCCAGGTCAGGTCTTAACATGGGGAGACCTGAGCAGGCAGCAAATGTGTTCGCTGCCACTCATAATTACTGTCACCCCACCACTGCCATTTCCTGGACCACTTCGGTTTGTTTTCTCAGCTAAATGCACTTCAGATGAGCGTTATTACGTCAGGGCACAGCACCTCCAGGATCTGCACCACAACTCCACTTCAAGTTGTAGCGGCGACTGAAGAAAAGCTCCAAGATCGGAGAGTGACGTCTCCCATCAGCGAGCGAAGTTCAGAAATTGTCATGAAGAGGAGGAGGTAAGCCTTTTTACTGGAACACATCAGCTGCTACCTCGCGCTTGTGTTCCAGACCGCAGGTGACACTGAGCAGATGTTTACATTATGTCTGGGATTTCAAGGTTTTTCATTTCTTTCCGTAGTCACATGTAGTATATGAGCCGCACTTGTAACACTTCACCACATTATCAGTCCAAACGCAGCAATTCTCAGCAAGAACAAATGGATTTTTAGGACAAATAGACTCAAATGTTAAGACTTTAGTGTTAAACGTCGTCTGTGTTTATGTATGAGTGTGTGTGTGTGAGCGCCATAAGTGGAGATTACATAATCCAGGAGTGTGTGAGCATGTAAGTATATGCAAACAAAAACGGACTCATGAAGACATGAAATATTGATGCTGCTTCACAGTCGGACGATAATTTCATGTCTCCCCTTCAACCCTGATCCATCAAAACTACTGCGAGTATTACCCAGAATACTTTTTGACTCCGAAGCACCTAGTGTAATGTAAATATCGCTTGTCGGGGTTGTGGCTTTCCTAGAACTGACATCATGGAGACGCAGAGAGACATAATGTTTATTATTAGCAATATCTGCAGTGACTTAAAATAACAGATCGATGATGTGCCATCTTTCCACTGTTACTACGTTGTGTTCACTGGGATCACAGAGTGTGTGCGCAGCCTACCAAACACAAACAATCACATTTACCTCTTCAAAACTTTATTTCTCTGTAACAGGCTTACACTGACATGGGAAAGTGAAATTCACAAACACACTGGTTGGTACTGGTTGGTTTAAGCTGATGGAATATTAAACAAAGGATTAAGCACCATACCTGTGTGTACCACAGCGCTGCTGGCGCTCACAGATGACTCCCTTCGGTCGGGCCCGTTTCGTTGCTTTACCTCGTACTGTGTGTCAAATCTTCACCGTGTTTGGGATCAGAGTCATGTCGGAAAATTCATTCCCTGCCAAGCTCCTTCAGACTGGGAGTCTTCTTCTCATTTAGTTTTTTTTTTAGGTACAAACCCACATCCATAGTTGAATCTGTAAACGTCGCCTCTCCTACACCTTCTGCTCTCGTACTGCCCTTATCAGATCACTCCCACCTCCTCGTTTCAGGGTCGTCGCTACGGTGGTCCTGGAAAGGTCCACATCAAACACAGTGGCCCCCGTCCGATCCAAACAACTTTATTTTGGGTTCAACCGACCAAAGTATGTGCTGCCAATATTCTCTTTGGCTACATTTATTTTGTAAGCAGTGGTTTTCTTCTTGGACACCGTTATTGGTTCCAGGCAACGTCCTTCACATCGCTGCTTCCAGTTGCACATGGTGACTGCACAGTCTGTTGTACACAGCGTAGCTCTTCCTGTACATCCTGTACACTGCTCCAACCACGTTTCAGGTTATGTTCAGTCAACCAAGGATGGTCTGCCATCTTTGTGAGCTCATCAGAATCTGGTTTCTCACCTCTCTAATGACTTTGTTCATGCAGTAATTTGACATGACACTTTTGTTACAGTTGTCACAGGTGTACTCACACTCATTGTAGTGGTCACATGTGCTCGCACTTTGTTGTATGAGTCATAGGTAATTCCTCTTTCTTTAATTGCACAGTCATAAGTAGAGGTGTGACTGTTTACATGGCTAAACATTTAACTCAAACTGGGATCTGTAAAGTTAGCTATAACCTGGCTCAAGACATCTTTTATTGTCCTAAAAGGTTAATGTAAATTTGTGCATTGTCCCTGTTTTAAATAAATAAATTCCTAATTCCTAACCAAAAAATATATTTCCCCCAAAAATTTTAATTAACAGGTCTGACTGTCATGAAATTTTAAACAGGCTTCCTAACAGCAATACTGAAAAACTAGAAAACTTTGAGAGGACCATGCTGGGGTGTGATCTCTGTCAACATGGGAATCAAACCCACGACTTCAAGATCAGCTGTCACATATTGTACAGACAGAGCTAATCAGACAGACACATGATCATCTCTCTCAACACTGACATTAAAGAATTGTCAGGCTGTGTTTGTTTGTGTGTGTGTGCGTGCGTGCTGCATGGTGCTGCCAGGTGTGTGACACACACAATGTCTCAGAAACAGAGTTGATGAATTTACAAGAGAACTTTTAGTTTGAAATAACAAATCTGAAACCTGCTCTCCTGATATCATCTGGTACTAGAGTAGAACGGATTTTGTCAGGGGTTTTATGCTGGAGGATAAAATTTGAAAATGAGCTGCATCTCTGGGACACATGGAGAGTGAGTTTACTGTGTCACATCTAAATGTGTCAGAGATGCAGGACACATATTCACTTTCACATCCAGACATACAGTGGGCGTTTGACAGAAATATCTTCATATATATAGAGGATGTATTTGATGATAATATCTCTCCTTACAGACACCTAGATAGATAGATTGAGCAGATCCGGTGAGCGAGGACATCTATACCAGTGCTGTAGTACTCGAGTCTGGACTCGGACTCGAGTCCAGACTCGAGACAATTTTTCTGGTGTCTCGGACTTGTCTCGGACTCCTTGGTATTTGACTCAGACTTGTCTCGGACTTGTCTCGGACTTGGCTATGGGACTCGTTAAATGTTATAATAGTCTCTACTGAGTCCTGTATGTATATTTTTTCTTCCCTGAAATCAATGTCCTCCTTCAAAACAAACTTAAAGGGAAACTATTCAGATTATTGGTGGAATTCAAAATCCATCAAAACCGGGCATTGACATTGGGCGCCTGGTAACCATGGTTACCAAGCAGCCCGGCATATGATTGGTATATCTGGGTGCTAAGCGCCACAGCGCAGTCACGTACAGTCTGTGGTCACGGCTCAATAATGTGATTGGAGTTGACTTGAACTTGGACCCTTTTTGACTTGGACTTGACTAGCATGGACTTGGACTTCTCTTGGACTCGCCAAAGGTGGACTTGACTACAGCTCTGATCTATACTGTCCAGTGTGTAGGGTATGTGAGTGAACTTGGAACAGACCTGCTCAGTCTGGTGGAGCAGGGCTTTTCCAGTTTCACTCAGTGAAAGGTACAGTACAGTAGGTACAGTATAGATGGTTACCAACTAGTGTTTGAGCCAGCGCAATAACATTTAAAACCGTCATCAGGAAAATTTGCAGGGTGTCCATTATCGCAATTTGACGGACACCCTGCAGCCAATCAGAATTGAGTATTCACCCAGTCCATGGTTTAAAAGGTAATAATCAGCTCCTTCAGTAGTGCCACCCTTCATCCTAGCCTGAACATTCCACGCAATACACACCCATTATAATCCCAAAAATTTCTCCAACAATGATCACAGTCATCGAACAAGTGATATGCCTGAAGCGCTGATCGCGGTTTGACTCCCGACTGAGACAATCCTTTGCGCATATCATACCCCCAGTGTCTGTCCCTGCTTCCCTGTCTCTCTACACTGCCCTATTGAAAGAAGAAAAAAAAAACAACAACCCTAACCCTAACAAAAACATCTTAAAAATATCTTGAAAAATAAAGATGAGCTCTTTGTTTACATTTGAAAGTTTTAATGGAGTCTCTAAGTGAAAGTATGCCACAGCAGTAGACATTTAGAAACTCAAGCCACACATTTTAATATGTAATTTCCCTGGGTCCTCTCAAAACTGAAGGAACAGCACTGAATGGAATTTTGGTACGGAAAATGAATAATAAGAAGAAACACACAGGAAGACAAGTAGTGCCTCGGGGCATCAAACTTAATTGTCCCTGAGAGAATATCCAGTTTTCACATAGAATTGAATGCAAATTTCTGAAGGGTTAAGCAGTTAACCCATCAAACTATGGCCATTTAAACATAAAGAACAAATGTACACTGTACTCACTTATGTTTCAGGGGTCACAGCTAAACTGGCTGTGTTGTACTTTTGTATCACATTTCAATTACAGTGGTTCCATCCTGTTAAACTACAGTAGGAACTTGTTCTGTGTGTAACAGACCAGAAAGCTGCATGAGAAAATTCACCAACCAGCATTTTTCAAAACCTTCTGTGATTACCTCTGGGAATCAGGAGCAGGAACAGTCAGGTCAATCACATCTGTATCCATACACTGGACAAACATATCTTCCACACCATCGCATGGCCTCGTTTACATTATAATGTTTCTTTGGTTCCTTTTCTTTACATCAGTTGAAGTCTATTCATAACAGACTTACATCAGGAATGTCACACCCACAGTGTTGTGGCACCGTGATGTGAAACCTCAACAGAACAGTGCGCCGGGTGGTTACCGGCCAGTTGCGCCACTTTTCTGTCGAGAAGATGCTGTGAGTGAGATAAGTTTTCAGAATGGAGCGTTTTCCGTTCTAACGGAGGTCTGATCGAAAACCGGGTCTTCATCTCCAGCGTGGATTAAACCTTTTTCTCCCCGTTGACACACGGCAGGACATAAGCGAGGTAAACACACGGTAGCCTCTTAGCTTTGCAGCCTGACAAACAAAACCGATATTAATTGTCAACATGGGTTTTCTGAGACAGGACGTCAAAGGAAGCTGGGGAATGCATGGAAATGCATGAATGGAAAAGTGGCAGAGTGGATTCCAGGGAGGTCTGTGGCTGTTTTGCTGCTGATGGGTATGGTGCGTTAAAGCTTGTCACACAAAGCCCAGCAGAAGTACACTCTCTGTAAACTTTCCGGGAGCTTTTTAAACACAGAGAGTGCCAGCCTACCCAACCAGAGACGTAGCGGGAGGCACAGCCAAAATGTCACCGTCCGCACACACACAGTCCACACACACTCGGCGTGTGAGATTATACGGTTCCTTTATATTTATATTACCTTATGTATTTAGATTACATGGCTTCTTTGTGTTGAGCAAGTTAAACACACAGGCCATTATTCAAGATGCCAGCAGCGAGTCTGTTTAGCAGCACAGGGGCTGCTGGGCCGAGCAGTGGTGATGTCACGGAGGTTATTGCAGGACAGGTATCAGCAGACTGAAAATCTGAACATCACTTACTCACATGCAGCGAGTCAGATGTTAATTAAATAATTAAGGTAGATCATTGTTTTTTGTGCATTTTCATATCAGTTATGTGATTTGTTAATTCTATTTGTTAATATTTGTTCATTCTAATTCTATAAGGCTGACTGAAAAAACACAACAGTCACCTTGTATTCCCAACCGGGGACACAGCTGACCCTGATACTCTATCTCCCATTCAGCTCTATATCTCTACATCCTCTCGTGTTTCACTTGCGGACTTTCATGCGTCACTAACAGACCATAAACCACTGTCACTGTCGACATCACCTGTCATGTGTTCCTTCATCATAGAGATGATGAGATTGCCTGACTGTTGCTCACTGAAACACTTATCCAGTCCATGTTTGGGCTATAACTGCTTTGGATTTACTTGAAAACTTTTTTTATACAACGATGAGGGACATATTGCTTCCTGTAATGATTCAAAGTTGGATGCAGCATTATATTTTGAAATATAGGACGATCCTGCAATTATAGTTACAGTCCACAAATATCTGCATTGTTATGCATGTTGCATTAACTGCACACAAAAAAATACTCTGTTCCTCTGAGGGCAACACATGTAAGGGCCTGTCCGCATGGATGTGGGTGTACACAAGAGTTTCGACGTTTCATCCACATGGAAATGACGTTTTTGGAGCCCTAAAACTGTATTTTTGGAAATGGTTCCCAGAGTGAATGAATCCCAAAACACCACTCCAGCGTTTCCTGTAACTTGAGCCACACCACCAGATGCAACGTAACAACAACGTCAGTGGTGGACTACTGTCGGGTCCCTTGGATACTGCATGTGAGAAGTGTCCATTATATGATACTATACATTTGGACTGGAAGAACTCCCAGTCAGCATTCTCGTGTTCAGTCGACGTCTTCTTTCTCGTCTGTCCTCGTTTTTGGTGTGTATATGTGTGGCAGCATTACAGCACCACATACAGGCCTGGCATGTTTACTACAGCATTGTGAGTCATTTTTAGTGGATTTGTGTGCACACAGACATTTCTTGACACGACGCCATGTTTACAGAAAACTTTTTATGAACGAACAGGAAAGAGATCATTTTGGGAACGCTCCGTTTCCGTGTGGACAAGGCCTAAGTGTTTCACCTTCCCTCGGTCCAACTCCTTCAGCGGCTCATTCAGCCAGTTCACTCTCTTGTCCCACTGCTCCTCAAAACATCTTGCTTAGTGTTTACCACAACACTGTTTGATTCAGGTTTCTATTGCAACCTTCACCAGGATACTGCATGATTATGCTGACCACAAATGGACCCAGTCATAGAAGCAATTAAAACAGTAGAAAAGATCCTTTCATTCCAGTGGAACCGCCATGATCTGTGGATTCGTTCATGTGGCTGAAAGTCTGACTCACAAATTTGAGCCACTGACCAGGAACAAGTATTTGTGACAGTGCTGCCGTTTGAAGGAAAAAGGAGCTGGATTGGCCATAGTAGAGGAAGCTATTGTAGCTTTTTAAAGGCCAGAGCCTGCCATGGTGGTGCAGTGATTAGTACTGTTGCCTTTCAGCAAGAAGATTCAGGGTTCAATTCCTTTGCTTTGCTGGTTTTGCTTGTTCTCCCTGTGCCTCCATGGGTTCTCCCTCTGGCTTCCTCACAGTCTAAAGATGTGCACAGATGTGGTGACTCTAAATGTGAAGGGGAGCATATGAGGTTGTTGATCTCTATGTCCTATTCTCTGGAACATCATATTTCAATAACACCTTTATCAATTTGGCACAAACATTCACTTGGACTCGGGCATCAGTTTATGGCCATAACTTAAGATGTTACCCACTAATAATGTGACAATTTAAACTAGAGTTTAAATGGTTTAAAAAAGATTTTATATTGCAAAGGTCGAAGGTCAATTTCACTTTCATTACATCATAATGTTCTGCAAAAATACCTCAACAATGTAACTCAGTCTTCTCTGTAACAGGCTGATTGATGGATGAAACAACCACAACTTTTCTAGTTAATAATTCTGCTTTAACTTGAATATGTTGGTTTGTAAACTACTTCACAACAATGGAACACATTATTCGACATCTCATGAACAGACCTGTGTCCTATTGATAACTAGATTTCTATTGCTAGAGGGGAGTAACCTGTACAGTGAAGATGAAGTAGGAAGCAGCTTCTGTGAGTAACTAGCAGTAGCATATTCCCAGCCAACCAGCACATTAGTGGCTACCTCAGAAACTACAGTCTAGTTCAGAAGCTACTCCTCACTGCATCGTCAAGCTTCTATACTTCATGTAGTTGCGGATCCATTTTATCGTGACACTGTCAGGTAAGACCAGAGCTTAAAATAAAATGTTTTGATCCTTAGTTTTCATTTTACCCTAGGCCTAGGCAATGAGCAATGATTAGCAGTGATGGCTAAGTTGGCTCCAGTCAGGCTGCACTGATAAAACAATATCCACATTTAGTAATTAATGAAATACACATCCCAGAATACAGACCTCCACATGAATTGTGTCAAGTATTTTAATACTGACAGGTTCCAGTTCTTTTAGGTCTGAGCCCCAAAAGCTTTGTAAATTGGGACTTAGTGTTCCTGTGAGTTGGATCGGGATTTCTCCAGGTCAGAGGAGGTCATGGTCACTGCTCCTCTAGTTCCTGCAACAGAGAAGAACAATTCCTCTTTATTCTCTCATAGTTTTAGAAAAAAACATGGACGTAACAGGTTTAAATCAGACTTTTATAAATAAACTAAAATGTTTATTCCTCTCTAAACACGAGTCATGGATGAGATGCAGGATCAGGACACTTGTGTTGAGTCCATTGCCACATTTCCACTATGTGGGGCCAGCTCGGCTTGACTGTACCGGTAACCTGGTACTACTTTACTGGTACCACCTCAGCTGAGGTTCCAAATGGGTAAAGAGGTACTAAAAGGTGCCGTGTAAAGACTGCAGACCGCTCATTGGTCGTGAATCATCGCTGCGTCACTGGCTGCTTTCATTCCTGCTGTAGCCTGTTAATATGTCACTTTATTAAGTTTTAACATTTTTTTTCATGTGAGAAAGTAACTTCTTAGATCCCAATGTGGTCAGTTTATCCAAATGATGCCATTCTGAGGAGCATTTGAGGAGCCACCTATAGGACCAGCTGGCTGGGACCAGTGGACCATCTCAGAGGCAGCAGCCGGTCTCCTGAGATGATCTGCCAGTCAGCCTCCGTTGTCGTCCCGGGGAGAAAGCGATCTGATGAAGTTACCTGCAGCTCTTTAGAGATTTACCACTGGCTGATAGCATTCTGAATATAAATGTTGGTCTCACAGGTGAAATCTAACAACTGTGGCAGCCACATTAGTTTGTCTGAATGTAAAGTGAAGCGTCGTGTTTATACTGGACAGAACAGCAGTGCTGCCTCGGGGCTCTGTATGTACAGATATCACCACATATCAGTCAATAAGTGTTTAAAATGAACAGATCAGTTATATTAACTCTCTACTCTAAAGACAGCACCATCCTGTAATGGAAACAACCTCCAGAATAGGACCTGGTACCAAAGCTGAGTCGAGTCAAGTCGACCTGGTACCATGTGGTGGAAATGCAGCTTCAGTAACAGCTGGCTCAGGTGCTGCGACATCTTCTTTCAGCAGGGTTGGAGGAACATAGAGAGAGAGGGATCTGATCTACTCAGTGCTGCAGTGATAGTTCTTCATCCACCACGTGCCACTGCCTTTGATGTATTTCATGAGTTCTGAGGGCTGGGCAGCATTGGAAGATGATAGATTCATAGAAAGCGTGTTTTTCATAACACTGTGGACACATCTGGTGAACTGTAAAATATTAATGGATCTTCTTCTCTGGAATATCTTAATCTCTCTTGGAATGTGCAACGAGACAAGACATGACACAAGCTCCTGCTGCCGTTTGCCATTCCAGTTCATTTCTGTTGAACGTGCGCTCAAGTGCGTCTGGGACATCTCCACTGTTTTCCATCGTGAAAAATGTGGATGAAGACGCCCGTGGCTCGATTCCTCTTGTGATTGATGTGGATAAAGGCCGTCAAGCTAAACAGTTTGAAGGAGGGGAATACTAGAAGGCCAGCTGTATTGACAAGAGCAGAAACATGTGTGGTTGACTGCAGCTCCTCTCCTACCCTCTCGTACTAATCACTAAATTCACACTCGTAATGCAGCCGCTGACAGGAGTTTGGATGACGTGTTGGACCTGCAATTTGCAAAAGATCTGTTAGGCGAAAATAAACACAAATTATCATCTGAATCTGAAAGAAGCGCTGCTGCTAAGAAATACACATTTCCAGACTGAGATACTGCAGATGCTGCCTCTGCAAAAATCTATTTGCAGATCAGATACACATGGTTTGAGTGCTGTGTAGCAATGTGCGCAATTTCATGGTTGTAGTATTATTTTTTGCTACCGTGAAAAGTAGATTCCAAGTAAAGTGGTAGTTCTGGTCATTTGATGTGGAGCTGGTTGATGTGGTCACGCACAGTCAATGCTCAGGCATGAACAAATACTGAAGTACAGTAGCTTACAGTTTAAATACAGATTGAATTAAAGCAAAATCAGATATAATGTTTCGTATTAAGACACGTCATCAGCGAGGTTGTTTTCTGGTAATACATAAATCTTTTGCACATTTGGATTTCATACATTTCAATGGCTTAGTATGAAGCTGAATTTCAACATGACACGTGCTAATGGAAAGATATCTGCAGAAGCGTTCAGTGACTCATCTCCCGTCAAAACAAGGTCCAGTTTCATTTTGATTCAACCGACCTGCCGCTGTGGCATAACACAGTGACTGATGTAGGTGCACTTGTACGCAGGAATGCAGCCTGTGGTTGAGGAGAATGAACCAAAGGAGAGTGCTGTTTTGACTGGAAGATAACGCACTAAAAATATCCTGCACGATGTGGGTGTTTGAGGAGATATTGAGTTGTTTCGGTAGATGAAAACACTGGGCCTCATTCACGAACTAGTCTTAAGAAGCAAAGTCTTCCTAAAACCAACTTACGATGCTTTCAACAAGATTTTGACGTTCGCCAGTGTTTTCTTATTTGGGATTTGTTCTCAACCAAAAACAAAATCTATACACACTCAAGGACATACTGATGCACATTTGAGAGCTGAAACTTGCAAAAATAATTTGTTATTGTGTTTTCTTCTGCTCTGCAGTTGTATAATATTATATGATTTGAATTAGAATCATTTTCTCATCATTTATAATGTTTTTAATAATTATTTTATAAAGCATTGTCGTCTATTAAAAAACACTATAGACCATATTCACATAATTACGTTTATGTATGTTTTAACCACGCCATCCAAGAGCAATTAGGTGACTTATCATATGTTATATGATAACATGATGACCTTTATGATGGCACACCTGAGAATGCACTCTCTGATAATGACCCCGATGTGCTGGTCCAGCTCAGATCAGTCTGGACAGGCCTGCCCCCTCCACCGCTCTGCATCTCTCTTTTTTGTTTGCCAATACTTTTTTTTAACCTCAGATTTGAGATCATACCATCTCTTTTCTACTTCATCAGTTGTGTGCTCTTCTCCAGATACAGCATTCAGTCAACAGCTCACAGCATCCCATATATTTTCATTTTCTGTTACTTTGCATCCACTGTTGATGCTACTAAATATAGTAGCAGTAGCTCCAGTTCAGCTCTACCAGAGTTCTTTTCATGTTTGGAGTCTGGTGCTCCCTCTGAGCAGAGAAGATGAGTTGAGGAAGAAAGTCCAAACCATAAATCTGCAGTTTCTCTGGTTTCTGTGTGCACACGACTCTGCAGTCTCATGCCCTTTTACGGGTATTGACAGGGTGTGTACCTATGCTAATCTTTTGTTGATTAGGATCACCTGGCACGTGCTCTCAGTTTACCAGGAGACGGCGTTCATCAATTTAAGAACACAGCTATGAGCATTTCTACGGTTTAAGAGCGGTTCATGAATCTGCCGTAGACTTCGTTCAGGAGGTTTCTTAAGAACAACTTACAAACACAATTAAGGAGAAACTTAAGAAGATATTGGTGAATAAGGCCCATTTTTCCTGCTGACCTCATGCACAGCAGGTCATCGCTCTACTGGGGTGTCCAGTTTTCTGCTGCCTCTGCTGATTGGTGGCTCACTGACTAGTCCTTCCTGGTTTCATGGATGGATGGATCCCAATAACCTGTCAGATCTACAGTTTCACTGTTAAATCTCAGTCTGTGGATCTGATTGGCTGTGAGGGCCACACTTGTTTGGCCGAATGTTCTGTTGTTCCCCTGGAGATCCATCCATCCGTTCTGCTTATCTGTACAGTGGGGCTGGAGCTAATCTCAGTTGATATCAGGTGAGGGTGGGGTACACTCCAGACAGGGCACCAGTCTACCACAGGGCCACATATATCTTTGGATATGCATGTCTTTGGACTGTGGTAGGAAGCTGGAGAACCTCAAGGGAACCCACACAGGCAGAGGGAGAACATGCAAACTCCACACATTCAGTCCCCAGGCCCAGAAATAGAAGATATTCTACACATTCAGAGCCACAGGTCACACAGTCACATATGACTAAGCATTAAGAATTAGAGCTTGATGTTTACTTGGACTTGACCTCCATTTACTAGAGTGCTGTGACTTGGGCTTCAGCTCAGTAACTTGGTTGAACGTAAAACCTGAGCCCAAAAGTGAATAACACACAGTAGATTTGACCAGAGATTTGTTAGACTTGACATTTGACTCCATGATATGATTTATGTCCTACTTGACCTCATAGATGATTATTGTAAGCTGATACATGCTGCAGATATGCCCCGTAAACTTAAAGTGAATAGGATATGTCCAGTTAGACAACAGAAGGATACAGAAATACTTGCGGTTTCTAATTACTGCTTAATTTAGGTGTCTTATTAGCAATTGACTTTGAGTGTTTAATCTCTAATAAAGAACAGTTCTATTTTTGATTGAATTTGTTTCAAAGTACAACAGATTACATTTCGTATCATAAAATAACAAGAATACACAGCAGTTTTGTCCCAAGGCTTGTTTTCCTTGTCTCATTGTTTATTTATTGTACAAGGTCCTCTGCTTTAAGACAGATGGTGAGGTACACTGTATTTTAAAATAAGAATTATCTGACAGACTTTTGAGTAATTATTATTGTTATTTATTTCTATTTCTAAGGTTTCTACATGTTTGTGTGTGTGTGTGTGTGTGTTTGGCTCAACACACTTTGACAGCATGTGCTGCAAATCCTCACAGCACAACAGAAGTGTTTCCAGAGGACGATAAAAAGTGATGGACCAGTCTGGGAGTTGTTGTTTGAATGCTTGACCAGACTAAAGTTAGAAATACTGTGTAAGAAGAATGTCCCAGCAGGTTCATCACTTTTTAAAGTAATTTTTTGCCTTAATTGCCTTAAAAGTCCTACTAACAAGTCCATGGTACCCCCCCGACACCCCCACAGCCCTCCACCCACTTCTGCTGTGTATGTGAATTTGCAGATAGATGTTAATGTGTCACTTGTGTGAATCCGTTCTTTCAAAATAAAACTGTTACATTTGGGTATTAAAACAAACAAACACCATCATTAACAGTGAAAACCGGTTGAAGCCATGTGACGGACGTCAAACTGAGCCGTTTATCTGCTCATGTTCTTTCATGTCCCTCCTTCACCACGTGCAACAGAAACAGTAACTGCAGCCTCTTCCTTGTTTATTTGAAACATTTGACCTTTCAACTTTCTCCAGTGCTCTGTCTGCCATAAGTTACCGCAGCTCTGTGTACGCATCAGCTGTCACCCACTGCTTTTAGGGGCCTTCCAGACTAAACCACATTGGTCATAAAACAGGTAAAAGTAACAAAAATGCTGGGCTTGTTTAATGCAGTTTCAAATGAATAAGCTTAATAATCCCACGTTCTATCATAAATCCGTGGCTGAGCTGAGGCTGGAGCGCTGCAGCCACTTCATCTTCATGTCTTATTGTTTTGTTTACATTCTCCAGGTTTAGCTGAGCAGCTTTTTGTTGTCTCTTTTACTTTCTTCTTCTCTCCGTAGACCTTTCTGCTCATTCCTTCGGCTGCTGCCTGCCTGGAAGCGTATAGTGGAAGCCAACGTTAGCCCGGCTCCGTAACGCTGTCAGAGTTTATAAATCCCGTAAATGGGGGGGAGGAAAAAAAAAGGCCACTGGACTTTTCTGGATACTTCTTCAAAAGCTTGGCTCTGTGTTTACAGGTTGAAAAAGGGCTGGGCTCAGGGACGTGGAGCCTGCAGTCTTTTACAACGTTGTCTTGTCTGTCACTTGACAGTTGACTGCCGTGCAGCTATCCCCCCGCTCAGCAAACAGTCCTGTTATATTTTCCATTTGAAAAATCCCAGGGGTCACCAGTGTGTCTGACTGCTGGCTGAAGCCAGATGGGGGTTTTCCTATAAACAAGTGTACAGGCAGTATTTATACAGACTGTGGCACCTGACGCCATAACACTCATGACACTCTGTTTAGTGGCCAAAGTTGCCATAAGTCACTTTAGAGTATTAAGTAAATATTTTCATTATGGCCATGCCATTGTTTATTATAGAATGGCAAAAGTTCTAAATCTTGCCAAATCCTCTGTTAAAAAATCATTTAATAACAACTTGTCTGAAGTGAAGCGCCATGTACATAGAGCCGGTTCCTCTGCAGTTTTCTCCCGTTTATTTACTTTTAAACAAATCCAGAGACACCACCTGTTGGAGCCGGGGTGTGAGTGAAGGCTCAGGTCGGACTGGACGCGTAGCTGTTCACAGCGGGATAAAAGCATACCTCAAATACAGTGTGTCACCCATCACAGATATGGGCTCACATTCCACCCTGCTAAGTATTATCATGCCGCTGGATTAAAGCAGCATGAGACATGAGGATGCACCGTACAGTATAGGATGCTGAAATTATTGGACATTATGGTTTGGCCTGATAATGGTGTGAGTAAGAGTTCAGCCTCGGAGAAAAAAGCCTTTAAGATAAAAGCATTCCAGTAAAGAGTGTCACTCAGTTACGCTCATAAACAAGTGGTTCTGTATCATTAAAGGCACTTTAGTCAAGCTGAGGAGAGCCACGGCGCTCCCATCAAAACGTGCAAAACAAATGTTATAAAGATGGAATTATCATAATGAGCTCAGCTGGAGGATCCCCCATACTGATTGTAGCATAAATTCACAATCATCAGTTGGAAATCCTGGACTAACCCCAATATAAATATTACAGGCCATGAAAGCCTCCTGTAAATTTGGCTCGGCTTCAGCTCGGCTGGTGGTCGCTCGCGAACCCCGGATAGTGTGAGGGAAGCAGGAAAGAGACAAAAGAGAAGAAAACATACCAGATGTAACCGCTCGAATGAATAATCCAGCGGTGAGAGAAGAGGAGATCCAGTAAAGGCTGAATGTGTGAATCTCTGGCTCCAAACACAAAAAGACACAGAAATAGCAAGTACGTTATAATTCACTGTGAATCGCTGTAATCTGGAACCGTAGTCCAGGATAAATAAAACAAATGCTCAGTTACAGTAAAGTTGCTCATGAATGCCATAAGAAATTGTCTAATGATACTGCATAAGTATACTATATTAGGAAGCGGACCACTTCCAACAGCCCACCTTTGGTGTTCATGTAATTTAAAAGCAGCTCCTGCATATTTCCCCCCAGTGTCACATGACAGGAATGAGATGAGATAACCTCAGAGCTTTATGGTCCCGCTCAGACTTTTTGTCCCGTTTTATTCGACAATTAAAGAACTGACACAGACTGTCTGCCCCTGCTTTTCAACTCTTAGGTTTCATTAGCAGTTTAAGGAGGACCCATTTACTGTAGGTACACACAAGAACATGTTTAAGCATATATGTACAAATCTGGACCAATTCCATATGTTGGCATCTATATCAAGCTCATACAAATTGATGTTTTGGTATATTTTCTTAATTTCTAGATATGCAACATACAAGCGTTCCATGATGACATTAAAAATCAAAATCTAAAATAAAAATGTTGATTTATTGTGTGTCATATATCATCATACATCAACCTCATATCAAAATATGAAGAATCTTTGTATTTATGCAACTACCATGTAAATTGAATATATGTTCTAGATATAGTGAAGTGGAATATGGTGTCAGATGTGATGATTACAACATATTACACTTAAAGATCATCCCTATGAATATTTTTATATACACAATACATGAACATGTGCAGCTTTTATTATTATTATTAATTATCCTATCTTTTCCTTTTGCATCTGTTGCATTTGTCAGAGGAGACATTAGATTTACAGACAGTCCTGATGAAACATGGTAATGCTCCTCACTGAGGAAAAGTACCAGTCATACCACAGGATGTGTTCAGCAGGGCTACTGGATGACAGGTACTGATGGATGTCAACACACAGCTGTATTTGTGTGTACTGTCAGTCAACCTGTTGCTTCTCTCCTACCTGGCTTCTCATCCTCCTCCTCCTCCTCCTCCTCATTAGCCCTGCCCTCCCCCCCTTCCCTGAGTCTCTCAGCTGCCACATCAGATATGGCTGTACGACTGTGAAACAAATGAATTACAGATAGACAGGACACAGGCTCAGCTGTCCCATGTGTGATTACTTAAAGGGTTAGTGAAGTTATCTTCCTGTCAAAACAGCACTTCCCTTTGATACTATTTCACACTACACTTGACTTCACCACTGAGCTACAGCGGTGTTCCTGTGCATAAGCGCACCTACAGCGTGCCCTGTGTTAATCCACAGCAGCAGCAGGTCGGCTGAGTGAATCAGGAAGAGTTAAACTCCACTTTGTTTTGATGGGAAGTTAAGGAGCTGAACGTTCTGCGTGAAGCGGACAAGTGTTTAAGTCAGGTTTTGTCTGCTGGCTGTGTGCACGGCAGCTCATCACTCTGGTCACACTGCTGCGTGCCAGTGTTTCCTCCTGCCTCTCCAAACTGGCAACATGTTGAATCTACCAAATGAACCCAGCTATCACTTGAAGCATTTAGGGTCTCTGTTTCGCTGATACCTCTGACTAGATTTGTGCCTGCACATAAAATAAAGACATTAGTTGTACTCTAAGTGAATTGTTATACTGGAAACCACAATATATTTTACATGACCTCCTGCATGTAGCCATCTGGGCCTTTGACTCCCCTGATGGTAGACCCAGGTTTACGATAAGTGTCACGAAAAAGTGTTTTGTCACTGAAAAAACAAAATTAATCACCGTATTTGCTACGATATCAATCCAGAATTAATAAATCTAAGTTCCACCTTTAGGTTAAATTAACCTTTAGCTTCTCTCCAACATTACACAGCGTTCAACTGAGTTTTAATGTGTGTTTTTATCTTCTGTCATTGGAGATGTCATCTTGTAGATATAGAGCCGTAGTAACAAAGCTTAACGTCCGCACGCTCCAATATGGAGAATGCCAAAGGTTTACACTCTTCTTCACTTAGAAACAAACATGAACTGACACTAGTGTCTTTGAAAAACTGGCAAAATGGAAAAGCGACGACATCTCTTTACACATATTTTTATTTCACACCACTACATTGCTGACAACATCTAACAACATGGTATCTTTGGATGTGACATCATAGAGCAAGTCCTGTGACCAATAACTTAAACACTGTCAGGTAATAAAGATTAGCATTCCAGCATACAGCACATCTCCTGTATGCTGGAGGGGGGTGGAGGGGGGGTCGTAAACATCCTGAGGCCAGCGATCTTCCACTTCTCCAGTCACTCCTTAATCTGTGACTCATTAGAGGGGAGGGCAGATACTGCAGCGAGCGTTCGGGAATCGATAAGTGGTGCGGGCTATCAGCTGATCCGTATGGATCTCTGTACGGAGCGCTGCGCGTGTCTTGGCTCTATTTGTGTTGACACAGACATTCAGGTCACTGTTCACCCCACACTGCTCAGATACTATCAGACCATAACCTGGCTCTTTTGAACGCAGCCCTGTTTTCCTTCTCTCATTTTTCATCCACACGTTTCCCTTCAAGCTGTTTAGTAAATGGGCTTTTTTTTCTCTTTCCTCCTGCGTCATAAAAAACAGATTGACTGATAACGTCTAGCTGCGTGAGCTAATGTGAAACATCAAGTTGAACTTGGGCATCATTCTTGTCCACTCTTGTTTTTCTCTGTCGTTCTCCACCTCTTCCCAGTAGGGGTTGTCACTGTGGTATAAATTACCAGAGTGGGTCCTATCTGTCTCTGGGTGGGCTGTAAAGCCAGGCCCATCAGTTAAGGCTTCATTAAAGAGGTTCCTCCTGATGCTCCACAGAGGAGTCCCAGTCTCCGCTTGCCTTTTAACAGACCATGATTTACTGGAACTGTTGTCTTGTTTCGGAGGTAAATGCACCGGTCTGTTATTGTTTGCCCTGTCTGATGTTTATGTGTGGTATAGCATGCAAACCCTGTCTTTTCACTCAACTGCACCACGTCTAATCTGTGTGTCAAGATACGGCCTGAGAGGACGCAGGGTCTTCAGGAGGAGGCTCAGTCCCAAAGGACTGCCAGGACCGACACACCGAGCCGTGTATATGAAGTCATTCAGATTCATTCATAGGTAACTGAGGGCTTAACGCCCTTATGCGGCCATGACGAGGAGATTTAGAGACACTGGCTGTAGATACACTTTAATAATCATAAAGGACGTGTCGAAACCTGGATTCTAGTTCTGGGTTCATCATCGTCTTGGCAGTTGATGGATCCAGGAATTACAAATGCGGGCAGATACCCAGGAAGCCTGCTGAGGCTGGTCCACCTCTGGCCCACATGTGGCTGCCAGATCTGGATTTTTGGTAGACTGAGAATTATTCTGAGTCAGCAACACTTAGGCTACTTATTGGCATGTGCAATCAGCTCAGTTTGGCAGATCCTGTCCTTCATGTGAAGTGTAGCAGTGGATGGTATAATAACATGTGGTCTAACTCGGGAGGAATCTGAGTCAGGGTAGAGTAATGAAGCAGTATGGCTGAGGTGGACTGAACAGTACATGCAGTACTGAATCTTCAGACTCCGCCTCTAGCTCACTCAGCCTGCTGGCCACGCCCACCTCATCAGTCAACTCTGTTCACCTGCGCACACAGCTGCTTCCCATCTCCAATTAATAGCAGTATTTAACCCTCTCCTGCTCACTCACACTCACACTGGTCTTTGCCTCTCAGTGTAACACCTTCCAGCACATGTGCTCTTGGAACTTGGAATTTCATAGTTGGAAAGTCAAATTTCTGTCTTTAAAGCCTTCTAGCCACACCACATTAGAATAATCAAAAAACATGACACACCGGGACAGACTTTTTTTTTTCTTGTGGCAAGTTGCAGGAGAATTACAAGATGAGAAAGTCATCCCTCTGGCACATTTAAATGAAAAGGAGGAGGAAAAACGATGTGTAAGAAAAAATCACCATTATACATTTATTTTACAGCGTTTTTTAAACATTCAAACAAAAACTATCTCTAAATGTAAGTATTGTATGTGACATAATGTTTTAACATATTTTGGCATTAAAAATGCTAAAAAGTAATCAATGTTAATTGAGTGGGAGCTCCGACGTTAGGTGGCGTTCCAATGCACTTCTTCAACTAGGAGGTCGGAAGTTCTGAGCTGTCTGCAGCCTGTCCTTCAGCCTGACCTCTCGTTGTTGACCTCACCTGTCTCTAGCTAGGTTTCCATCCACTTGTCAAGCAAATTATCTGAAGATTGGAAAAATATTAATGTGAATAAAGCCGGTGGAAGTGTGTTTACATTTAAAGGAGAAGTTCCGTTTTTTGCAACCTGGACCTTATTTCTAGCATAAAATACGTTCATTTACTCACCTGAACAACTTTGGTGTAACTTGGAGTCCTTCAGAAGATATTTAGATCCACTCGAGATCTACGTATATCCATATA